>CP099845.1:15239670-15477042 GCA_030062745.1 Capitulum mitella
TGGAAGCTCGGTGGACGGGGACCACGGCGCGACAAACTGTCACAGAGCAGCTGACGGGCGTCGCGGCGCGGGCGCCTGTGGTGTAGACAGCACCTGACCGATGTCGGTAGGGTCCACCATCATCGAGTCGTACGAGCTGCGCTCGGACTCGTGGCACCAGTGCGGCTTCATGACCAGCCGTCGGCTGCAGTTCGGCCTGGCAATCATTGAGCGGCGGCTGTACGTGGTCGGCGGCCGCGAGGGCCTTAAGACGCTCAACTCTGTGGAGTGCTACGACCCGGACACGCGCTGCTGGAGCTGCCAGCCGCCGATGAACAACCACCGACACGGTCTCGGTCAGTGGCTGCTGCGGACAGGTGCTAGGTCATTGTGGACGTATGCTAGGGTCTGGTTAACGTTTGTCACGGGCTCGGTCGGTGGAGACGTCTGGAAAGGTCTGGGGCGGTATGGACGTCTGTTGGGGACCGTATACCATATACTGTGGTGCGCATTTCGTGCACGCTGGCCGGTGCTGCAGGTGTCTCCGTGCTGGGCGGTGTCTGTACACGCTGGCCGGCGCTGCAGGTGCCTCCGTGCTGGGCGGTGTCTGTACACGCTGGCCGGTGCTGCAGGTGTCCCCGTGCTGGGCGGTGTCTGTACACGCTAGCCGGCGCTGCAGGTGTCTCCGTGCTGGGCGGTGTCTGTACACGCTGGTCGGCGCTGCAGGTGTCTGTACACGCTGGCCGGTGCTGCAGGTGTCGCCGTGCTGGGCGGGCCGATGTACGCCGTGGGCGGACACGACGGCTGGGGCTATCTGAACACGGTGGAGCGCTGGGACCCGAACATCAAGCAGTGGAGCTACGTCGCCAACATGCAGCAGCAGCGCAGCACTTGCGGGGTGGTCGCCCTTAGTGGCAGGTAACCCTGCGCGCGACCCTACCCCTGAGGTCAAACCTGCTGGCTGTCGTGTGAGCCGGCAGGCGCTGATGCGGGAACATTTGATGGACACTTCTAGACGATCGTCTGGTTTCATTGACCAGAGCGGCCTGGCTGTTTCTCGGTCGCCCTGGTTCGTACGGTGGCGCTGACCTCTGTTGCTCTGTTGGCCGGCCATGACGCTTCTCCGCGTGTCCGCAGGCTGTACGCCGTTGGCGGCCGAGATGGCTCGTCGTGCCTGCGCTCGTGCGAGGCGTTTGACCCGCACACAAACCGCTGGTCTCCTTGCGCGCCGATGCTGCAGCGGCGCGGTGGAGTAGGCGTCGGCGTCGTTAACGACTGCCTGTACGCGCTGGGCGGCAGTGACGCGCCGGCCACCAGTCCGAACAGCCTCAAGTTCAGCGGCGTCGAGAGGTGCGTCAATCGGCTTCTGCCGGCCCGGCCCGGCCCGGCCCGGCGACCGGTCAGCTGGGGTCGGGTGTCAGTGTCCACCGCGGCTGTGTATAGTAGATGCTAGTATTTATATGTATGTGTTCCTCTTTGTTGCAGAACCACATATATTCCTGAGTGACAGACCGGACTTGTGGCGTGAATTAGGCACGGACCAGGGTTTAAAAGAGGATGTTGCTCTGGCGTCAGTTTTTCGTATCCGACGTGATCGTCGTTGTTTTAGGCCCTATTGAAGTTAAGACTCTGGAAAACTTCGAGGGAAAGTTTTAAACTGGCGTCACATGCAGGTAGAGGCGGTGGAGGAGCCCAAACGGAAAAGTCCACGATATGCTTTAAAGGATAAACGACTTGTGTGCAAAGATCGGCTTTTGCTGCGTTAACTGTGCGATCCGTGCAACTACCACCACGTTCATTGCGTTCAGCATCTAGTCAACACATTGCCGGAGGTGTGGTGAAAATTTCCGGGAGTAACATGGTGAGGAAAGTCGTGGAGATGAATAGAACTACGTAATTTGTCCTCTTCTATTTATGCCGCCTGCATATGACTTAGAAATATTTGAAACCAGGAGTGTGCATTGTAATGCATTATATTAATCTGCGTATTTTGAGTTAAATTTTAAGCAACAAAGCCTAATGAACGTGCCAGTGAATGACACTCAGAATTGTTGTACCAAGATCGTTCAGTATGGTCATTTTCAAGCAAATATAATTTTCGCGGCAGAAGCCGTTTGTGGCGCACTGCCCTGCGGACAGCAGTGCCGGAATCTTTCACGAGGCAAGCTCGGTCATGCAGGAGGGCACGTGGGCCAGATTGACGGCGCTGCTGCTCGTCTCAAGGTTGTGGCGTGCTGTACTGGGTCGGACGTTGAGGTGGTACCTACCGTGACCGACAGGTATGATCCGAACACGGACCAGTGGACGGAGGTCGCCCCGATGTCAGTTGGTCGGGACGGCGTGGCGACGTGCGCGCTGGGCCAGTCGCTGTACGCCGTTGGCGGGTCGGACGGCCAGCAGTACCTCCGACTAGTGGAGAGCTACGACCCGCTCACCAACGAGTGGAAAAAGGTGAGGGCGATTCAAGACTGGATGCTGGACATGACTGTCATGTATTGTTTGTGTTGTGTTCGGTGTCTGACACTGGTGTGTATTGCGTGCTGTGTCTGACACTGTTAGGTGTTGTCCGACGTGTAATGGTGTTTTGTTTTGAGTCCCTTTATGACACTTGTGTGATGTGTCCGTTATTTGACACTGTTGTGCGTTGTGTCCGGTGCTGACACTGTTGTTCGTTGTGTCCATTGGAGGACACTGTGCTTTGTTTTGTCTGGTGTCGGACACTTTGTGTGCTTTATGCGGTGGTTGAAGCTGTTGTGTATTGTTTCCCGCACCGGGCCCTGTGGTGTATTGTATCTGGTGTCTGACTCCGCTGTGTGTTGTGTCGAGTGTACGACACTGTTGTGTTCTGTGTCTGGTCTCGGACGTTGTGTGTTGCGCATGGTGTCTGACGCTGTCATGTGTTGTGCCTGGTGTTTGACGCTGTTGTATGTTGTGCCTGGTGTTTGATGCTATTGTGTGTTGTGCCTGGTGTTTGACGCTGGTGTGTGTTGTGCCTGGTATCTGACGCTGTTGTATGTTGTGCCTGGTGTCTGGCGCTGTTTTGTGCTGTGTCTGGTGTTTGACACTGTGTTGTGCTGTGTCTGGTGTTTGACACTGTTGTGTGTTGTGCTTGGTGTTTGATGCTGTTGTGTGTTGTGCCTGATGTTTGACTCTGTTGTGTGCTGTGCCGGGTGCTGTTGCGTGTTGTGCCTGGTGTTTGACGCTGTTGTGTGTTGTGCGTAGTGTCTGACGCTGTGTGTGTTGTGCCTGGTGTCTGATGCTGTTTTGTGCTTTGTGTGGTGTTTGACACTGTTGTGTGTTATGCTTGGTGTTGGACCCTGTTGTGTGTTGTACCTGGTGTCTGACGCTGTTGTGTGGTGCGCCTGGTATCCGACGCGGTTTTGTATTGTGCCTAGTGTCTGACGCTGTTGTGTGTTGTGCCTGATGTTTGACGCTGTTGTGTGTTGTGCGTAGTGTCTTACGTTGTTGTGTGTTGTGCCTGGTGTCTGATGCTGTTTTGTGCTCTGTCTGATGTTTGACACTGTTGTGTGTTATGCCTGGTGTTGGACCTTGTTTGTTGTACCTGGTGTTTGACGCTGTTGTGTTGCACCTGGTGCCTGACGCTGTTGTGTGTTGTGCCTGGTATCCGACGCGGTGTTGTGTTGTGCCTGGTGTCTGACGCTGTTGTGTGTTGTGCCTGGTGTTTGACGCTGTGGTGTACTGTGTCCGTGGTCTGACGTTGTTGTGTGTTGTACCTGGTGTCTTATGTCTGACGCTGTCGTGTGTTGTGCCTGGTGTTTGACACTGTCGTGTATTGTGCCTGGTGTTTGATACTGTTGTGTGTTGTGCCTAGTATTTGACGCTGTTGTGTATTGTGTCCGTGGTCGGACGTTGTTGTGTGTTGTACCTGGTGTCTGATGTCTGACGCTGTCGTGTGTTGTGCCTGGTGTTTGGCACTGTTGTGTGTTGTGCCTGGTGTGTTACGCTGTTGTGTATTGTGTCTGTGGTCTGACAGTGACTGGCTCTGGTTTGTTTCGGCCAGTCAGCGTCTCTGAACGTGGCTCGTGCGGCCGCCTGCGTGGCCGTGGTGAAGCCGGCGCCCTCAGCGGCCGTCACAGAGCTGCTGGCCGAGATGGCCGGACCGGCGGCCGGCCAGCAGCCGACCGAACCCGGCCGGCCACAGGCGGACGACGAGCCCGACCAGCAGGACGACACCGACCCGGAGCAGCCCATCTGAACAGCACCACCGGCGGCCGGCGGACTTAGTGGCCAGGGAGGGTCTGGTCAGCGGCAGGAGACGGTCTGGTCAGCGGCAGGAGACTGTCTGGTCAGCTGCAGGAGACGGTCTGGTCAGCTGCCGGAGACGGTCTGGTCAGCTGCCGGAGACGGTTTGGTCAGCGGCAGGAGACGGTCTGGTCAGCGGCAGGAGACGGTCTGGTCAGCTGCCGGAGACGGTCTGGTCAGCGGCAGGAGACGGTCTGGTCAGCTGCCGGAGACGGTCTGGTCAGCTGCCGGAGACGGTCTGGTCAGCTGCAGGAGACGGTCTGGTCAGCTGCAAAGGAAGGGCAGGATCGGTCAGGGAGTCCAGACGCCTGCGTTCGGTGGTTTCCTGGAGGTCCGTGGTCTGGACGCCGATCGGTGGTCTTTTGGCTTCAGTGCTTAACATTGCAGTGTGGACTTGGCCGCTTTTGTAACTGTTCATGTCGTTGGTACGTCGTAACGCAACACGGGAACTGATAACACTTCACACGTTCTGCCGTTTACCCGGTTACGGGCAAAGTACGATACGAATCGCGGTGTGGCCCGGAACGGAAGCCACTTTTTGATGATCTGCTACAGGGTTGTGCTGTCATATCAAGCGACAAAGAGCCTAGTAAACACATCCCTGTCGTGTCCACGTACCGTATGGTCAGGCGGGACCTGCGAATGTTTTTTACCACTTTTGTGTTCTGATCTCGCTGGTGTTAGAAAAATCTGTGCCGTCTTGTGGAAATCGGACTGTTTCCATGATACAAGTGAAGAAGTACACGTAGGTGAAAATATTTTTTGTGAACGTTAGTTCCATAACGCATTAGGCAAATATGCGTAAAATCTTGTGATATCAAACTAAGATCCTACTTCGTGTCAGGGATGTTGTATAGGTGCTTCCCCGATGGACAATTGTCGCTTTGTTTTGGCCGGACAGGCGGTTAGTCAGCCGGTGACCTAATTTGATCCACGGTTCTGATGAACGGAGGTCACCGTCCATCGGTCGCTGGGGCGGTGTGAAGTGCCCTATCTGTCATCAATGCTGGAAAACCAGTGCAACCTGTTCGGTGTCCAGGAAGGGCCAGTAGAGCAACAATCCGTGCCTTCTGGCAGACGAAAGCCGCTCATGGCGCCGCAGTCCCGTCGTCATTTCCGGCCGTTGTATATGTGTGTGCGTGGGGGTGAGGGGGAGGACGCTTACTGCATCGTGTCAGCCCACCATCAGTGATCAACTGCGTTATGTTCGCTACGCTTGAATAAGGACGTTAAGTACGACAAATACGTTAAGATCGTCAGAATCGTTGTTTCACCATTTCTTAGAAACCTGTTTGTGTACTTTTCGTAAGAGATATGCAGAAACAAATTGTCGGAAATTAAACCTGGAGTAGTTAGTAAAAACGCGATAATGTCATTTTGCCCCTTGCTTGTGGCTGGCAACGAGTGCTTTAAATATTAAGCCGGTCCGTGAAGTTTCGCGAAGTGTCCATTAGTTCATTGTTGTTCATGCTGTCTGAAGGGTTGATGCCTCTCTGACCCGGTGACAAGACAGCGGCGCTTTATATCCGCGCCTCTCTGGCCCGGTACACCAGCGGACGGTCACACTCGGCCGAAAAGTGCCTTGTATACCGCGTCTGGGAGACGTCCTGATGTTCACGGTGTCATAACGACTGGTGTTGTATTCGTTAATAAATTTTAAACGGAACTGACGCCGATGTAAATAGGATGATGAAACCGAGGCGGAAACCTTCGAAACGGCCTTTCTGCCTGCGCGATGTCAGACAGGAGGACACAGATTTCATATCTGCGTACAGCCCATAGCTTAGTTTGGTAACGTTTTGAACGATTTTCGTGCGTTCGCCGCTTGATGGGACTGCGAACAGCGGAGCGGGTTTTTTGTTATCTTACTATTATCATACTAGCCGAATAATGGTGCCCGCCTACGAACAAGAAAGTCGTGTGTTCGAAATAAACTGCTTTCAATTCCCCTCAGCACAAGCCGCTATATGGTTGTAACCCAAAGGTCATTGCCATCAAAAGGTATTTGCTGGGTGAAAAGGTCCTGCCGCACCACCGGTGACGTGTGCGCCAAAGGGATACATCGGACAAATGTTTATACTGGACCCAGAGGCGGATCCAGGGTTTCGTGAAGAAGGGGGGGATGGTCAGCGTAAGGCCCCTCCTGGCCGGCGCCCTCCCGGCCTCCCCATGGGTGTAGAATTTGGACAAAGTTTTGTTTGGGAAATAACTCATCAGACCCTAAAGCATGGCACTGGCAACTTACAACACTATAAAGCAAGAAAAATCATGAATGGGCCAAAATATTCGTATGGAATTCCATACCAATGATTTCCTTTGGTACAGAAAGCTCCATATCAACTGTACACAAAGTTACACCCATGCTCCTACCCCCCTCCCCCCCTATATTTTGGTCGTCAGACATGAAAAACGTTGATCCGCGCAGGTCCAGGGGGAAGTATTTGCTGTAATTTTGCGTTTTTACCATGTAAAGTAGCCGTGAAAAAACATCAAGCGTGCCACTTTCAGAAATTTCGCGTTTTGTTCCCGTACAAAGTAGCCGAAATAGGACAAAAAAAGCGCGATTTTAGGCTGCTGCATCCCTTCCGCTATTTGAAATGTCGTGTCTGTTTCTAGTCCAGGAGTCCGTCTGCTCCCTTGTAGCTTCTAAGGACATTTTTGCCAGCTTAGGTTAGGTTCCCTCTTGCAGTTACAAGAACACCTTTGATGGTCTCGGGCCATCTGCCGTTTCAGTACGCTCTAGTGGTCTCAGGCAGGGGTGTCGATTTGCTTTCTTTTGTGAGGCTCCCTCCTCCCTCCCCCCTTCCCTCAGCACTAATTCCCTCCTCCCCATGTTAGGATCCCAATATTTTCTTCCGGTTTTTAGGAGAAATGGGCAATAATAAGAAAAGGAGCGGCCGCAGTAGAGATAGGCATGAAGTACAGAACAGTGACGCATCCATCTATCTTTCGATCTTCCATCTCTATATATATATATCTCCATACCTCGGGATATATGCAACATTTTATTTAATGAACAGTCACAAGAAACTTAAAAATCTCGTTAGTGAAAATAAAATGCGATAAATCTGTTCAGAAATCTTCCCTTGCCGAGATGTAAGATTTCTTACATTGCTGTATTTCTTACATTTCTTACATTCTTCCCTTGCCCTCGACCCCCCCCCCCCCAAATCATTTACAGAAATTGACCACACTGGTCTCAGGTCCCTTTCAGAGTTCCACGTGCGCCTCGGGACGTCTCATTCGCTTCTTTAGCAGTTTCAAGGGCGCTTCGGACAGTTTCAGGAACCCATCTGGCAGTTTCAGGGCCGCTTAAGCTATCAACGGTCCACTACTATCGTCCTTGGGACATTTTTGCCGTCTAACGAGCCCTTAGGCAGGAACAACAGCCAGGGGCACAGCCAGGATTTTCTTAAGCAGGGGGACTGGAGCCCAGTGTGAACTGTATCATACGAAAACCGCCTGCTGGGAAGACTATGTGCAATGGTTTTCACAAAAAAATGCGGGTCTAAGGAGGGGACCCGGGCCCTCTTTTTGGCTGCGCCACCGATAAGAATTATCTCTGCCGTGACAGATGCGCCTCTGGCAATCCTCGAGGTCCTTTGGCCGTTTCAGAAGCTGTCTGGATGTCTAAATGTAAAATGTTCCGCCCGCCACGGCGTTCCACACTCAATGTTCCACGCCACGGGGTCGCTCTGCGGTGAGCATTGTGCGCGCCACGGGTGGTGGCGAGCGCCTCCTTTTGTGCATGGCACCAGGGGTGCCTGATTCAAGCGCCCGTCGCCAGACGGCGGTCGCCTCGGCCGTCTGGTTGCGCCCCGGCGATGGAGCCGCGATCGGCCGCTCCGGTGGGCGCTGCATCAGGTGCCTAGGATGCTGCTGCTGGGTTAGGTGCATGCGCCAAAGGGGTGAACGACCCGTCCCGTTGTGCACGCAATGTGGATCGCGAAGGCTGGGCTTTCGGGGCACTCCGAACCGTGGCCTCTTGGGGGTAAGTGTTGGAACCGGGGATAAATTGTGGGCTTGGGCCTTCAAGAATGGGGGCTTCCCTGTGCATCCTGGGTGAATAAAAGTAAACATTCGCACTGGCCGAGTTTACAGTTTGATTATTGGATCTCTGATTGTTTCTTTGTTTGAACTGTTCATTTCGAGCGATTCCTTTGAAGCTTGTGATTTTATTTTTTCTCCCTGGTGTATTACTCGATTATTGATTGTGTCGCTGTGTTTGAAACCTTTCCGATTACCAACTGCAACGTCGCAACGAAAATGTTAAATATACGGCCCTGTGTGAAGACGGTGTTTCCCCTCCTTAGTGCGGGGTGCCGGGACTGCTCTGCGGTATGCGCAACACATCAGTGTGTACCGGGTCGCACGTAACGACCGTGTGGCAGGCGAGCGAGACGGCGATACCGATGACTTAGGCTCCCCGTGACGAGTTCGGCCGACGACTCACGGCGGAGGATAGAACGGCGCTGGGCGGTGCGTAGCGCTGTTTGGTGACGTGATACGGTCCGTCTCCGGAAGGACCCCTTTTACGTTAATACTAAAGGGGCCTTTTAATGCATTACATTGCATTACGCTACATTACGCTACATTAATACTAAAGTGATCGTTTAATGCATTACATTGCATTGCGTTACATTACGCTACATTAACGTAAAAGGGGTCCTTCCGGAGACGGACCGTATCACGTCACCAAACAGTGCTACGCACCGCCCAGCGCCGTTCTATCCTCCGCCGTGAGTCGTCGGCCGAACTCGTCACGGGGAGCCTAAGTCATCGGTATCGCCGTCTCGCTCGCCTGCCACACGGTCGTTACGTGCGACCCGGTACACACTGATGTGTTGCGCTCACCGCAGAGTAGTCCCGGCACCCCGCACTAAGGAGGGGAAAAACCGTCTTCACACGGCGCCGTATATTTAACATTTTCGTTGCGACGTTGCAGTTGGTAATCGGAAAGGTTTGAAACACAGCGACACAATCAATAATCGAATAATACACCAGGGAGAAAAAAATAAAATCACAAGCTTCAAAGGAATCGCTCGAAATGAACAGTTCAAACGAAGAAACAACCAGAAATCCAATTATCAAATTGTAAACTCGGCCAGTGCGAATGTTTACGTTTGTTCAGCCAGGATGCACAGGGAAGTCCAATTCTCATAGGCCCAAGCCCACAATTTATTCCCGGTCCCAGCACCTACCCCCAAGAGGCCACGGTTCGGAGTGCCCCGAAAGCCCAGCCTTCGCGATCCACATTGCGTGCACAACGGGACGGGTCGTTCACCCCTTTGGCGCATGCACCTAACCCAGCAGCAGCATCCTAGGCACCTGATGCAGCGCCCACCGCCGCCTAGCGGCCGACCGCGGCTCCACCGCCGGGGCGCAACCAGACGGCCGAGGCGACCGCCGTCTGGCGACGGGCGCTTGAATCAGGCGCCCCTGGTGCCAGTCATCCACAACAGGTGGCGCTCACGCTCACCTGCGTAGCCCGCACCCGTCCTCATCAAAGTTTCTGGCAACATCACGGGCGTGACGTCACCGGTGCGTCGGTGCAACGCCTTCAACATGAAGAGGAATGGGAAAATACACGATTTTGGCATGGTGACTTCAGGTGTTTTTTAATATTTCAATCAATAAAAGACATCCGAATATGATACCATATGCATGTTCTCTTCATATATTGAGTCAATTTGACAAAAGAATATCTTATATTCCGTCGGAGAGGTATTTTCTGGAGCCTTGCATATCATGCAGTAGGGGTCATTTTCGGTGAAACTCCCGGCAATCGCGAGATATTTTTGCCCTTCTTAACAACTTTGTTCCTCTTGACGTCTGTGATGTGCTCGGATGCTTATGGGTGAGGCGAGGCAGCTGCTATAGAAGAACCGTAATGACCCACAGCACATAAATGGATCGAGAATGCCGCGTCACACAGTGGGCGGCCGGTGCAGTGCAAATAAAACGGAAGTGGCCTTAGCCATGAAAGATGTCAAAAAAGTGTACAAAATGGGCGGCGAGCCTACCTACCAGGTAACTATACCAAAAAACTTAAAGACACGGATGCTTCGCGCTACGTGGTACGCAAATACCCGAAACTTGTGGCTATTAGTGACATTCGTGGTGTGCCTCCAGAAAGGGCTGTTAGTAGTAAGAAGTGCGGTTTGCCGCGAGAAGCAATGCTATGTAGCGCGCACTTACCCCCAACTTTCTGTGGCTCTTAGTTATGAACGCAATCTGTCGCGAGAAGTCTTTAGAGGCCATACAAAACGCTTGTCTGAGAATCGCACTGGGTGCTCTGCGAACCTCGCCGGATAAGAGTGTCAGAATTGAGGCTAACCTGCCACCACTGTCGCCAAGGAGGTGGGAGATGACCACATGGTATTCCCTACGGGTTTTAAGCGACCGAGAACATCCTTGTTACCATCTGGACTTTATGGAATACCTAGCAGACACATGGACGAACAAAGAATTTATCGACTCTGTGGTTTTCCGTTAACCACGCATGATCTTTCAATTTTTATGGATTCCCAGTCACCAAGGCATACTTGGAAACGCAAGAGCAGATATGCGAGCAAAGGAAGCATTAGGAATAACCACAGTCACCCCGGTTCCAGTCGGTCACAGGGAATTTTTTTCCGGAAATAAGGAAACTGATATGTGAATACTTTGATGGATATTGGCGCAGCCACCATCGTCCAACACTTAAAACATCAAAAATTTGGTTGCTGAATAGGATACCAGCTAACGCCAAAACCGCCGGGAAGAAACTATTCTGGCACGCTTACGACTGGGACACACAAGACTGACTCATTCACACTTCATAAATCACTCAGATTGACCTCTATGTGTCCCATGTCACTCATACCTTTCAGTATGGCACATACTCTTTGACTGCCAGAGGTACCAGAGAGAAAGAGAAAAACTTTGACGTGCTTAAGAAGCTTAAACCTACCGTTCACATCACACGGTATATAAGAAAACAACGAACGAGTTATAAAACCCCTGACAGACGACTGACTGACTCCCGACGTGACACAAGACTTGACCCAAGACATTGGACACCTGAGCCCAAGAGGTTGTGTGTCCTAACTCACAAACAAACAAACAAAACCCCTGATGTGTTTCCTCTCACAAATCCACTTGTTCTCTCACCTCTGACGATACATTTTTCCACGTTTCTCTCCTCCACTCTGTAGTCAAAACATGCGCTATTTAGCAACGAAGATTCCTGTGAAATAACTTCTCATACCACCAGACCTTCCAGACAAGATTCGACGCGGACGCTTGAGCCCGAGCGGCTGTGCGCCCAACTCCACAAGAACAATAACAAGATCCCTCAGGCCGAAAAGGAAGTGGTGTTCAGGTGATCAGCCGGGGTACGTGCTTTGATTTAGAAAACTAACGCGTTTATCTCACGTATATGTGGCAATTTGGTACTCACTTTGTGTTCCACAGCCCAGCAGTGTCCTAACTCGGATATTAGATGTCTGTGGTTGCGATGTGGTTAGCGATTTCATCTCTGTGTATGAATTATTGTTATTTACGTTATTGTTATGTGGCAATTTGGTACTCACTTTGTGTTCCACAGCCCAACAGTGTCTTAACTCTGATATTAGACATCTGTGTGGTTGCAATGTGTTAAGCAATTTCACATCTGTGTATGCATTATTGTTTGGCTTTTGTGGTCTTTTGGAGCTGTTTCCCTCACATTGCACTCCATACAGCAGAATAATATGTAACAATTCATGCAGTATGCATATTCATTTTTATCTATTCTATTGCAATGTGAATCCCAGGTTCAGATATATCATACCGAATGGTTCCAGAAGCAGTGGATTGGAATTTATACGTATAATACTGGCACCTCTGCACATTATTTGTATTTGTAGATGTACATTCAGAAGCCTGGGCTGAAACATACATCAGGCATTTTAAAACAGTATTTATTTGTAGCAGGGTTGGCCAGTTCAAGTTTTTAAATTACATGGCCATGCACCACATTTTCACCAATTGGTGAAAAACAGCATAAATGACATTAAAAGTTGCACAACAGACATCTTTAAGGCAACTACTTCAGATTCAGTTGCTGCATAACATCATTTCAAAATGAAGAAAGTGCAAAAATTACCAAATAATATTGCCAGTCCATTTGTCACTCATCTGTTTGACATCTGATGTGATTCCACAGGAACAAAGTCAAAAAGGGCAATTCCCAAGGCAAAGGTATTTTGGGCCAAATGTCATCATCAGTGTAACCTAATTGAATTTATAATAAACAAGATGCTAGTCTTATGTAACATAACCTAAACCAACCTAGCATAACCTAACCTGACCTAACCTAACCGAGCCTGTTTAGTCGCATGACCTAATCTCTGTTGGATGGAGCCAAGTGTGATTGCGCCCTTTATTGTCCCACTGCCTCTAGTATCCTATACTGTGCCTCTAGCATGGGGTTGCGCCTTCAGTGCAACATTACACCCCATGTGTATGCATTTATTGCACTGCCACCTCTAGAATCATTTTTTGATGAGTTCTCAATGCAGTATGTAGGTCACCCTTGGAGCAAAGGCAGTGAACAAGATGGCACTACCATTCCAGTCATGTTTGCTTATGGTGAAATATAACTATTTCCCTTGGAAACCATATGTGTAGTCATCATTTCTTGCTTTCACAGTGAAGTTTATAAACTCATCTGCATCACATGTTTAGCAAAAGTGGCCTGTAAAAAGGTGAAAAAGTGGTGTATTGCCAATTACATGCACTTACCAGAACATGTGCTATGGTTAAAGAATTTCAAACAAAAGTTTTCTTTATCTCACTAAGACTGAAAGAAAAGAAAATGTTAGCATGTTAGTGCTGGTTTTGATAGAGTGGTTGTGTGACCAGTGTAAGATACTTGATTGACTTGAAGCTTACAGTCTTCATGTGGGCATGTGAATTTGTACACTACATCTGTCGCTTTCAGGGGTGGTTCTTGGTCTTTGTTTGCCATTGTGAAATTGATACTTCTGCTTGCTTTTGTAGAAATTCTTGCTTTTGTAGAAAATGATAAGTGGCAGTTTTTCATTCTCATGGCACAGGGTGACATCTCTTTTGATGATTTCTTCCATTGCACATTCATCTGCTTGGTACACCAGATTCATTTGGTTTCTATAGAATGGTTTATGGATGGTGCTGTTGCCCCTGTTCTGGTTTTGTGATGGTTCTGTCTCATGAATGGGTGCAAGATGGTTTGTATTCCTTTATCAGAGTTCTTTGTAGAATAGTTGTTGTTTGTGAACATTGGCTTCACATGCTGTACTTAATTAGAAGAATGTTGTATGAAGTGCACATGTACAGAGCATTTCTCAGGTAGGTTCTAATGACTGCTTTCTTGTTTCACTCTGGATACTAACTTCTTGCATTCAGGCACCCTCCCTCCCACTGTTGGTCTTTTTTATTACTGCCATTGTGTGGTATGCACTCGATGTATCTGATTCCTTGTCAAGGAATGGGAGCTTCTTTTTCACTCCCACTTTGAGGTAAGGTGAAGAACACAAGCCATCCACATCTGGGTTAGCAGTTGCCTCACAGTATTTTCGTCATTGATCTCAACAAAGATGTCATTGACTAGCATTTGTATAAGAAGGGGTTTGTTGGATATGCCATGGGGAGCAGTTTCCTCTACATGACACATGTAGGCATTTGCAAAAAGCTTTTCAAGAGGAGAACCTGTCACAGCACCATCCATTTGCTGGTAGAGTTGTCCTTCATGGTGCCTGAAAGGTGCTTTGGTTGTGCATGCAAGCATGCTCCTCACTGTCATCCTTGGCAGTCTGGGTTGCTTGAGATCTTTGTCATAGATCTTTGTTGAGATCAAGGATGAAAACACATTGAGGCAACTGCAAACCCAGTCGCAGACGATTTTCGTCATTCGCTGTACTTACGAAGTGGGAAAGGAAAAGAAATACCCGTTCCTTGATATGGAATTCGATCCATCATTTTCATCATTTTGACAACAATGATAAATCATTGTGTGGATACTACGCAATGACAGTACCTAAAAAAAGACCAAGGTGGAAGGTGTCTGAATGCAAGCAGCGAGTGTCCAGATACAAGAAAGGAGTCATTAGAACCTACCTGAGAAGTGCTCTGAACATGTACACTTCATGCAGCATTCTCCACAAGGAGGCACAGCATGTGAAGCAAATGCTCAAAAACAACTACTCCACAAAGGACTTTGACAAAGAAATACAAGCCATCTTGCACACATTCATGAGACAGGACCATTAAAAGACCAGAACAGCAGGCAACAACACCATCCATAAACTGTTCCATAGAAACCAAATGAATCTGGCATACTGAGCAGATGAACAAGCTCTGAAAAAGATCATGAAAAGAAATGTCATCGTGTCCTATGAGAGAGAAAAAACACAACTTGTCAATTTCCACAAGGAAAAAAATCAGCCAATCTTGAAGTGAAATACGAAAAGCAGGAGTCTCCCCTGAAAGCAATAGATAGCATGCAAACTCATTTGCCCACATGAAGACTGTAAGTTCCAAGTGAACCAAGTATGCTACATCGGGCACACGACAACCACTCTGTCAAGGAGACTGACATGCCGTCTCCAGTCCGATGCTCCACAGGTCCACACCGAAACAACAGTGGGAAAGTCCTGACAAGACAGTACTTAGTTGACAACACCACAATCCTGGCCTACGAACCGAACAGGAAACGCCTACAAATCATAACCACATTCCTGATTCGTCAGG
This sequence comes from Capitulum mitella, assembly GCA_030062745.1. Lineage (NCBI taxonomy): Eukaryota > Metazoa > Arthropoda > Thecostraca > Pollicipedomorpha > Pollicipedidae > Capitulum > Capitulum mitella. Next base: position 15,254,665 of record CP099845.1, read on the forward strand.
AACGACTGACCCTACACACAATACCCAGCCAGCCTACGAGGGAATGCTTAGGCTGTACAACAGATTACCAAGACTAACACGCTGGCCTTTTCTTTCTGTCTTAGTGAGACGAAGGAAACGTTTATTTACAAGAGCTTCTAACCTTAGCACATCTTTGGATAAGTGCGTGTAATTTAAAAGCTTGAACTCACCGACCTCGCTGCAAATGAACAGTGAAATGTCTGAAAGTGTTGTAATGTGAATACATGTTAATGACTGTCTTTGGTGATTTAATACGTATCCTGAACGAGCCTATCAAGGAAACACCCGAAGTCAAGAGAGAAACCAAAAACGCGCATTAATCCTAGTATGCAGCCATCTTTAACAACAACATATACATATGTATCATATATAGACACACGCACACACACGTGTATATATATATATATATATATATATATATATATATATATAGAGAGAGAGAGAGAGAGAGAGAGAGAGAGAGAGAGAGAGGGAGAGAGAGAGAGAGGTATAGACATACGTCTATATAAGACAGTCATTTACATATATTCATGTTACAACATTTCATGTACCTTCAGACATTTTCAATGTTCATTTGCAGTAAGGTCGGTGAGTTCAAGCTTTTAAATTACACACACTTATCCAAAGATGTGCTAAGGTTAGAAGCTCTTGCAAATAAACATTTCCTTTGTCTCACTAAGACAGAAAAAAAGAAAAGGCCAGCATGTATATATGTATATATGTGTGTGTATTGATATGTATATATGCATATATATATATATATATATATATATATATATATATATATATATATATATATATATATGTGAATTATGCAGGAGATAGGAAGATAGATTGATGCATCGCTGTAGAGTTCATCTTTTACTTTTTACCGGTCTCTTATCTATTGCGGCCGTTCTTTTTCGCTACCATTACTCATTTTCCTTTAAAGCCAGCAGAAAATATTGGCCCAAACCAACCCGGGGAGGAAGGAATCAACATTGGGTGGGCCAGGGCCCACTCAGAAGAATGCAGATCGACACCCCTGGTCCAGAGGCTAAGAAAAGTCGCGATATTTTTTGGCCATATTTTTGAGCTCCACGCAGGTCCGCGCCTTGTAACGTCAGAGGTCCAGACAGGACGCCTTGTTTTAAACACATACGCGGAGAAGACTCGTCCTATAGATTGCCGATTGAATCAATATGATCCTGTCTTTTACATGATCCTGTCCCGAAATACAAGAGGGTCGATTGAAGTCCGTCAGAGGTAACAAGGATTGGCAGAAGACCTCACGCAGTGCTGTATAAGACAATCAGGTTTCAGTGAAATTGGTAAGTCGTCGTGCTAAGTCATACGCTACCTTCTTCTTTCTATCACATGACTTAAGCTGCATGAAAAAGGGTCAGAATTTCAAGTTTCTCTTGTTTTTGTCGCACGACAAGTGACTTAGGTCACCACATTTTAGGGTCCTTATAGGCATGGCTAGAGATTCCCGAAAATTCTGAGGGGGGGATGGACATGGGGTTTCAGACCGCTTCTGTCCAGTCATTACCATATGCCTAATGTTAAAATCCCTGAATTTTGGGGGCCCGGACCCCCCAACCCGCCTGTGATCTCCAACGATGCTCATAAGTATCCCATACCGAGTAAATGACGTATTTACATTTCTCAGCCATTTCAAGATGTTTGATAAATGTTTTATTTGGCCAGATCGTTTTCTTTTTACGCTCGGGTCACATGAGCCAGTCACGAAACAGTCAATCAAGGGCCGATGGTAGACATTGTTGAATTCCGTCAGTGAACGTGCGTCACGCGATGCATCGTTTGTCACGAGAATTGATGTTAATTTATCTGGGTAGTAGATGACGAGCTGGAGTTGGCCTGAGGGACTGACTGTCATGAAGTTTCTTTTGGTTTGCCACATCCCTCTTATGTTCTTTTATTCCTATTTTAGTTTCTCTTGCAGTTACTCCTGTGTAAGCCCTATCACTCCCCCACATGAAATTGTGTGTACTTCACTTTTGCTGTTGGCCATATGCTTTTTACCCTGACATATTAGAATATGTTTACCTATTTTCTTTCCAGATGTGATTGAATTCAGTTCAAAAGATTGAAGGATATGCTGATCTGATCCGTGTATCCGGTATGTGTCTTTTCATATGTCTTCGTGTCACTCAGCATAATACTTATTTTGTCAACATATTGAGTCCTGACCGTAATGATAATTCTACCTTCCTCACCCGCCTGCATTACTACAGAGTTGCGTTAGTTGTCTGCGCGCTTTCGCGGCGCCGGCGCTCCCCGTTCCTCCCTCCTCCCCACCGGTGGCCTCGTGTGGGTGTTTGCGAACGACTGCGTGGGAGTTTGATTGAGAGTGGGAGTCTGGAGTGCGTCACCCACTGGACGATCTGCTCACGGACTTTCCAATACCCGCCGCGAATTGCGTGGATTCCGAATGGATCGGCGCGGGGAATCGGGCCTGTTGCAGCAAGGATGTGAGTCGACACCTTCATTAGTCAACCGCCTTCCAACATTCGTCATCATGCGCGATCCGTCCGAGGCCTCGATTCATCGAGGTCTGCTACGTCTGACTGTTTTTGTCGCCGTCATTAACGCCCTGGTGCTGGTTACTGCGCCAGCGGCTCCGCTGCCGGCTCGCTCCCAGAAGTCAGTTCGCGTTGGTCCGCGCGACCTTGAGCCTGGCCTTGGCCGTGCGTCAGCTGATGGTGTGCCTTGCCTGGGGTCAGCTGTGCCGGGCGGCCAGCCGGCGGACTCCGGCGGCCACCGGCACCGGACGAGACGCGGCAGGCGCCCTCCCGGGGCACGGCACCGGGGGAGCAGAGGCGGCCCCACTTGGGCGGACGGTCACCGGCTGTGGCTGGATCTAGCCTATCTGTCAGACTCCTGAACATTCAGTCCCTGAAACCAGAGTTACTCGAACCATCTGAAGAGCTCCATCGCCGAAGCTAGGACCTGATGGCACTCTGCGAGTCGTGGCTCAAACCGTCTTCGCCGAGCCGCGTACTGATCCTGCCTGGTTACCGCCTCTGCCGTGCCGACCGACTTGACGGGCGCGGTTACGGCGGGGAGGCATTGGCTGCCAGGGACAGCGTCAACGTTTCCCCCTCAGGGTCAGCTCGGAAGCGAAGCCAAACAGCAAGCTCGAGACATTGTGGGCTTTGGTGAGGCCTGATAGCAGATGTCAGTTTATCCTAGGCCCAGTGTATTGTCCCCCGAGGCGCAATGGGACCGATCTCGAGGCCGACTTCTCTGATGTAGAAGTCCAGTATCATCGTTTACTTGTCCTTTATCGTTTGACAGGTTTTATTTTTCGGTGATTTGGACGGTGGATGTAATTTTTCTGGCCCACTATTCACTGCAGTGTTGGAAAAACTGTCGTTTTCTGGTGCCAAGGAGCACCAAAAAAATTATACTTCAAGGACAATTTTGTGCCCCAAAATGGTCGTTTGCCCCCCCAAAAGACATGGTTATTCCTACTCAACCAGAGTTTGAAGTTGTCCAGTGTCCTCCCCCCGGTGGATGGTTTACCATCCGTACTCAGCTGCTAAAGTAAACTCCGAACCTACGGCCAGCCGCCTTCCACCCCCACCCCCGTCAACGACTTCGCTGGCCTACCATGTAGACCCAGTAAACTAGTTTGCCCCCCCCCCCAAACGGAGCCACTAGATCCACCCCTGCTGGCCACATATGCGTGCAAAGCACCGAGTTAGTCCATGTTTCTCACAAACGCATGACATTTTGTACTCCAAAAGAGATTTTGTGCTCCTACATCAGGAAGAAAAGCCAAGTTTCCAACACTGTTCCAGTTTGTTACGTCCTCTACGTCCTCTCCTGCTTCTTCGTTGGATATTATCATGACGAACTGCCGTCGCTTCGTAAAACGCTGTGGTACGGTTCTTTCCGTTTTAGCCCACACAAATTTTTGCGTGCATACAAAGACGTGTCTCGCTTTCGCCCACCGCAGTGCATTGCCAAATCTCGCCGCCTTCACCGCATTGATGTGGGGACTGAGATCTAGTGTTCCTCGCCGACGGTCAAACTCAAATGGAACAGGTTCTTTGTCACGTTTTTACCTATCATCGACGCTCGTGGTCCTGTGCGGTTTATGCGAATAAGGAATGCCTGTGCTCCAGCGGTCAGCGATGAAACCAGAATGATCATGCCTCGTCGCCGCTAGGCACTGGCGGTACTTGGTTACGAGTCGACCGAGTATAAAATCCTAAACAGAGCGGTACGTTCCGATATTAGGCGTGACACCTGCCTTGACATCCAACGACGGATCCGAGGGGAATGGCGAGACTTCCTGTGGAAGGTGATTCCGTCCGGCCGTTGGCGGCGGGAAGGCCGACTGAAAGGATCCTGAAGCGATGCCGGACCAGTTAAACTTTTTTTATCGTGGGGCCGCGCGTGGCCGGTGAGGTGACTGACGGGAGAGACGCCTGACTTGCCTTGCCGACTGCCACGTGCTGGCCCCTGTGCGTTAAGCCTGGCGCCCCTGACGCTGTCTGAGCTGCGGGCAGTCGGGTCGGCTGCCTGCGGTGAGGACGGTGTCAGTATCCGCATGATCCGTATGTCTTTTGATGCGTTCGGTGCGGTGTTCCTGCATATGATCAGCTCCAGCATCTCCTTCTCCGATGCCCCAGATTCCTGGAAACATTCCTTCGTTTATCTCATCTGTAAATCCAGGGATAATACTAACCCGTCCGATTTCCGGCCGATTTCCATCGTTCCTGTCATTGCGAAGTTTGTAGAGCGGGCCTTCCGCCAACAGCTCTACAGTTATCTGTCCCAGAACCACCTCCTTTCCCCAACTAAGCACTGATTCCGTCCTCTTCACTCCATGGAAACCTTGCTGATATCCATATCCGACCACATCCTTTCAGCCAGTGACCATGGGGAGATGTCCGTACTCTGCCTAGTGGATTTGATTAAATGCTTCGATGTGATAGATCACGTACACTCGTGACCAAATTGCAACTTAACGGAATCAATATGCCTTGGTTTTCGGCGCAACTCCGTAATCACGCCCAGAGCGTTAGCCTCACAGGCTTTCAGTGAAACCGTAAAATATCTGCTCCGCTCCCCAGCAGCATCGGAGTTCTCCAGGGCTCCGCTCTCGGCCCCCTGCTCTACTGCGTCTTTGCAAACGACCTCGGTCTGTTCGCTGATGGCGCAGTAGTCGTCCAGTACGCCGACGACACTCAAAATTTGGTTAGTGGTAAAAAGTCTAAATTCCAAAACGTCGTTGCTACGATGAAACAGGTCCTGACTTCTCGCGATATTTGGTTTCGAGCAAGCTGGTCAAAAGTAAGTGCCAGCAGGACTCAACTGATGTTGTCGGGCAGTGCACAAGGTCTGCACAACGCCCTGAATTTCGCCATCACAATTTTCTAACCGTTTCGGAAGCCCAAAATCTGGAACTAACCTTTAATCGCTTTCTAAACTGGGACTTTTCACGTAATCGCCGTTACTAGGCGCTGTTTCGAAACTAATTGGTCTTTCACATCCAAGGAGTTACCTACCGCCGTCCGTTATCTCCGCTCTGATCATTGCTCAGGTTTTCTCGCAGATCCGATATTGTATCTCGGTATATGGCAATGGTACTCAGAAAAACCTTTCTCGTCCCCAGAAAATCATTAACTTTGCAGCAAGAGTTATTTTTGGCCGAAGGAAATTTTATCATATAGCGGATCTGCTACGGAGACTGAGCTGGCTCAGCGCGGAGAAACTGGTCTCATGCCATAAACTGCCCGGCGCACAAGATGCGATGCGTAGGTGAGCTGGAAACACTGGCCACTGAGTTTTCATGTGTTGCGGAGTATCACGACCGACACACCAGGCAGGATGGCAGCCTATATGTACCAAGATTTCGCACGGAGATGGGTCGGGGACGTTTTTGCAGCCGTAGGGCGTGGCAGCTCAGTTCGTTGTCACCCGATCTGCCGCGGCTCCCCATCTGTCTGTTTGGTCGCCACCTGAGGCGCCACCTAAGCAGAGATCAGGGGGGATGCGCCGTCCACCAATATGTTGTTTTGTCGCGTGGTAATTTGCTTTTTAAGTCGTTCAGGTGACAGTGGTTGCGTGCATTGTATGCTTAACATTGATTGCGTGTACTGATGTCCACTGACCTCTTGCTTTTATTATTTTTGACGAGAGGCGGTAATAGCCTTGAGCCTATGGCGGATGACTTCTGTATACTTTTGAGGTATGAAGTCTGAAGAGTCTTCGGCCAGATTCCGTAGCACAGTCATATATCTCCTTGGTATCCTATCTGGCTCCTTATCTGCTAAGGCCTTGCATCATGAAAGCAGACATGTGCATGCAAGTATATATGCATACATACGTACATATATATATATATATATATATATATATATATATATATATATATATATATATGCATATATATATATATGTATATATGTATATATATACTTGGAAAAACCTCAACCAGACGACCATACTCGCTGTGCAGAAAAATATAAATTGTAAATGCTGGACGCTGTATACGTCAGACTGCGATCCTCTTATCAACAGGCAGGTCAGCGCCCGGGGTGCCCTCTCTCTGTTTGATGGACCCCCGATTTGAGCCAGGGTCTGAGAGACTGCTCAGATTTGTAACGTTAAGTTTTTGTACGCAGTCAACAGGAAGCGCCGGAAATTTTAGGAAGCAAACGTTTTCAAATGGTCTGCCGAAACACTGTTCAGTTTAATTCGCCTCATTTCATTAGAAACCAGCGATCGCGATAAGAAACGACCCTTACCCATTAATGCCTCGTATTTGTGATATTTTAATCACATTGTTAGCTAGATGTCATATGTGTGTAATGTGTTGAATGTTTGCCTGATGAAGATGATGATGTTCGCGATGTTCATGAAAGTGAACGAAACGTTGCGTAATTTGGGAAGATAGCTTTTTACAACTAACTTCGCTTGCATATTTAATGAAATTTTCGTATATATATATATATATACGATATATATATATATATATATATATATATATATATATATATATATATATATATATATATATATATATATATATATTCGTATATATATATATATGTGTATATATATATATGCTTCATTAAGGACCGATGTGGATTCGGTTTTTACAACAAGGTTTGTTTTCTCAATAGTTCTGATAGTTGTATGTGGTATGTCGGTAAATTCACAATTAAGTTACCAAGTGAGCTCATATATCGTGCATTTGATGTTTCGGAGATGCCTTCTCCATCCTCAGAAATAGAAATATAATTGATCCCTGCACAGAACAGACTGGCGTCTTTGACTTACTTTATATATGTTGACCGACTCTCATCCAGTAACAAAGCAAAATAAATGGAAGGCATTTTCTGTGATATGACTGCTAATCCACTTCCATTCAACAGAGGGATGAAATAACCTGTGTACAAGTTGCAAAAGAAATGACGCGCATACGTAAATATGAATGACAGGTAACAACACACGTATCAGACACTTCTTGGCCTTTTATCTCCGATCTCCCCACAGTCCTATCGTAATCTTTGACTGTAACTGTTCGTTCAGTGCTGGGGAGAGGTCGTGGATAAATAAAGCCTCGAGAACCGTCAGTCTCCTGGCGTCTTGGCATCTTGCCAACGTCCTGGGGCGCAGCCGGGATTTTCTTAAGGAGGGGCCCGGAGCTGATTGTGAACTGAAATCATATGGAAACCACCTGCCGATGTGCAGTGGTTCTCGCGAAAACTGCGGGCCTCAGGGGGGGCCCGCAGTTTTCGGGGGCCGGGCCCCCGTCCCCCCCCCCCCCGGCTGCGCCTGTGTCAACGTCGCTACATGTTGTGACTGAACACCGCATATAAAGTCGAAAGAGCGCTACGTGACATATTTAAATGCGCTGAAAGCAACCAACAACTGAACCTCGTCACTGCTACAGAAACGCAACAGTACGACACTTTGTCATGAAGAACAGCCTTTCCAGGAAAATTAACCTCAAAAAGACACCTGAAGTCGACAGATTCAAGTGCCCATACGAATAATGCAGGCTTCGCCCCACGGTACATTGGTTCCACCACCACTACGCTATCTGTACGTTTAACGATGCATCTGAGGGAAGGTGCCCGGTGCAGTCATATGCACCAACAGCATCGTACTACCATCACAAGAGAACAGCGGCCTGAAAACACCATCTTGGCAACATGTAACGACGCCAGGAAACTGATGGTTCTCCAGGCTTTATTTACCCACGACCTCTCCCCAGCTCTGAACAAACAGTTGCAGTCAAACACTACGATAGGACTGTGGGGAGATCGGAGATAAAAGGCCAACAAGTGTCTGATACGTGTGTTGTTATCTGTCGTACATTCATATGTATGCCCGTTATTGCTTTTGCTTTTGTTACTTGTATATAAGTTATTTCATCGCTCTGCTGAATGGAAGTTGATTACCAAGTCATGCCATGAAAAATGTCTTCATTTTTTGCCATGCTACGGGATGGGAGTCGGTCAGCCTGTATAAAGTACGTCAAAGGTATCTAATTGTTCTTTGCAGGGAAACAAATATTTATCTATATCTGAGGGTGGAGAAGGCATCTCCGAAACGCCAAATACAGGATATATGAACTTGCTTGGTAATTTAATTGTGAATTTGCCGATACATCACACAATGACAATCATAACTTGAAAAAACAAACAAGAAAGTTGCAAAAGCCTAATGCGCATTGGTCATTAATGTATACATTAAAGATGTATTATCAATATATGTTTTGTAATATATATTGATATGTCAATATATATATGTATATTTATATATATATATATATCCATATGTTTGTGTGTGTCCATGTTTGTGCTTTGTTATATGTCAGCCACAGACATTTATCTCTAAGCACACTAACCCTGTTATTATTCCTACAGCCTGTTGCTGCAGCATTGATAAGTAAATAAATGGCCAAAGGCTGGAGGTGAAGGACAGAACACGCATCCTTTGTTTCTAAATGGGTCAAACAAGGGTAAGTTTTTTTTAGTTAAAAGTAAGTCAATTATGTAAGTGTGTGAAGAGTACTTTTTGAATGGTCTATGCATGGATGTTTGTGTAGTCTGTCAGTAGGTGCATGTCACAAGTAACATGTGTAAGATCAACAAACATTTGACAGTTCTTGGAGTGGCAGCAGAGTTGTTTTGTTCATATAACCACCCATGTTAAGGGAGTCCTGCATATTGTCCAACCTGTAGTAAGTAGATGCACTGGATGCAGTTGGCTTTTTCCATGTTCTTTTCTAAAAAAAAATCGCCACAAACCTCAGAAAAAATAATAAGAAAAAGCACTCTGTAGTCATTTGCCTGCAATGTTTGTGTATCATTGTTGGCCTGCTTGGGCCAATGAACCTCACTATCCTGTACTGGCTTGTGATATCATCAGCTGCAAGCAGGATGCTCAGGAAAGTGGAGGTAAGGGGTAGTAGGGAGGCGTAGTGCAGTGGTTCCTGTGCTCGCCTCATGGCCGAAAGGTTCCCGTTTCGAGTCCGGATAATAACGACCTTTCACCGGCATGAGAGGTTGGGACGCGAAATGGCCCTGGCAATCAAGAGCGGCGTTAAATAACCCAATAACCAACCAACCACCCAGGGAAGTAGTAGGAAATTGCTTTGAACCTATGTGTCAAGTTTTCATACATGCATTTCAGATTCGCTTGTAACACCTTTGAAGCGATTAGTTTTTGAACTGTTTTTTAACTTCTCTGCCATTTTCTCAGAGAGAGAGAGAGAGAGAGAGAGAGAGAGAGATATATATATATATATATATATATATATATATATATATGTATATTATATATATTGCAGTTTGGCTCCCAACACCTTTCAAGAATGCGATTAGTGTTTACCATTCTAATGAAAGGCGTCATGCTCAGATCCAGTGGATAAGACGATTTTGAATCCCCAGCAACTTTTGTATCGCATTTGACCCTACTCCCGGCAGGGGGGCTGAGTCGTCGTCCCCCGTCTTTTTGCTTGCCAGTTCCAGGTTTTTTGGCGCTGCTTCACGAAATTTGATGGCTTTTCCTAGCTATTCTTTCTACGACTGTAACAAAATTTTGTGATTTTCTTTTCCTCATGGGCGGAGCCAGGCATTGTTTTTTTAGACACCTCTGGACATGTTTGGTCTTGTTGAGGGTTAAAGGGAAATGTGCCAAAAATAGCGTGTTTCAGATGAAACCTAAAACTTTATATGAATATATAGGTAAATAATTGGGCAAGCATACGAATACAGTTTTCTTCATCTGAGGTCACTTCACAAGGATACGCCAAGGTCGAAGTGAAAATTAGTTTTATGGTAATGATTTTGGCGCTGTTTTTTTTTTAACGCCAAACCCGGAATTTATAAGACGTTGAAGGGTACCCTCTGCTTTCTGTACGAACGTTCAGTGTGATATCAGGTCGGGTCACGGAGCCATTTAGAAATAAAGTGTCCTCAAATGATTTGAAACGTTTGCAAACGAGGAGAAATGCACACCAGACCATTCCAGTTCACTCTAACGTCATTGGAGGTCATTTAAGGTCAGAGGTCGTAAGTTGGCCTGATGGACATGTGACCATGACAGTTGCCCCTTTTCCATGTCCTTGGCATTGGCCATGCTAACATTATACAAACATTGTAATACGATTTGTACGTCCTCAGCATAACATGACTTGTAGAGGCTAAAAAGGTGCTTCTAACTTTTTGTTAATTCGATTTTTGGAAAACTAATCATCCTATTTTCGAAACCCTGAAAACGCCCATGAATTTCCTCAAAATTTGAAATATATGGGACCAATGATAGAAGTCCTAGTCATATCTCGATTCATGCCAATTTCATCAAAATCGGCCCGTAAACCACAGATTCATAATAAGTCCAGAAATATCCCTTGTTTTGACTTTTTGCCCCTGAATCCACCCCTTTCGGAATTTTCAAAATTCTCGGGGGGAGGGCGAATCCGCCCCCTCCCCCGCCTGCCGGGAATCGGCCATACCGTCAAGCCCTCCAGGAATAGAGTTATCAGTCAGCAAGCCAGAAATAAAGCAAAGCCACATGCGTTGTATAAAATCTCCTTTTCAGAAACAGTGAACATTTTTTTCCACAGTCCTATCTGATGTTTTAGCTCATGATGTTCTGTCTGCATCCATGACTTTTTCCGTAGTCGTATAGAGCTTCCGCACCAAGTCTGTGGAGGTCAAGGTCTGTTTTTGCCAGGCTGTCAGTAATACCTGGCGTCATGTATTTATCCTTGCTAGTTCTCCATGGACAGTCTGAAATGGGACCATTGTCTGTGAAATGTGATGTCAGACCGGTGGCTGGCATTTGAAGCCCCAGCTGATGACACGGCCTTCCGCATGGGCCTGTTTACAGCGCTGGTCGTACCGGTACCCGCCGGGCTTGTGGAACCGCTACCCTCCGGTGGCCTATGTTTGTCTCTCGCTGATGCTGGCGGCCACCTTCCTGGTGGCTGTCACCGTATGGGAGCTGCATCGCATGCAGATGGAGAGCATGTACCTGCCGGAGGGCTGCGGCGGTCGACCTGGCGGCGGGCCGGCGCGCCGCGTCTGGGTGGCGGGCAACAAGGTGAGCCGGCCACTTCTACCGCTGACGACGTCGATCACCACCGTAGTTTGGATCGGCCGTTAGCGCTCTGTTGAAGGGTAGTCATTGTGCTGATAATGGTCACGTCAGCCTCATGAAACTGCACGGAGCCGGCTGGGCAAGGGCAGTTACCGATTCCATTGGGTGTTTGGGGGAGCGGTGGTTGTGAAGCATCTTTCTGTGTTATTTTTCGCCAGAAATGCATCGCAACCAAGGTTGGAAAAGGTGTTTTTTTTTTGTTGGCGTTGAAGAACACCAGAAAATATGTGGTCCAAAACATTTTATATTCCAAACGTTAACTCTGTAAGCAAATGACTTTGTTTTTTTCAGTAACAAGCAGGTATGGTGTCATAACTGACTTACACCAAAAAGGCCATCGTAAACCAGTATTACTCTTTGCAAAATTTTGTACTCCAGAACAAGAATTATACTTCGGCACCAAGAACAAAAACCAGATTTCCAACCCTGATTGCAACAGCAGGAAAGCACACCAACACCTCTCTTCGTATTGGGTGAATGGGCTGTAATACACTGGGCGGGTCAGCGTGAACCAGTGTTAACCAGGAGTCAAACAGATCCTGGAAATGGAAACCCATTTGGGTTTTTGCTAATATTTAGCTCTGAGTTTTTTCTTTATTTCGAAAGTCCCACTATGCCTGTGATTTCGGCTGAGCGCTTGGGATGGAAGCAATGCTAAGTGACCCCCCTCCCTGTACACCCAAGACCAAGCGACTGGAACAAGTACTCAGAGTGAACAAGTATGAAGTTTCATGCGCCTAACAACCAACAGATAAAAATAACCCTGTCATATACTGTTACGACGGTGATACCGAAAACGGACCCCATGTATTTGCACGAGGCCGAAAACATGGCATTTTGCTGGGCTCACCACCTTCTGAGGAGTTACAATTATATCATTGTGCAGAAATATTGAGACCCATAAAGGGCACCCAAAGATGCGTTCTGACTTCGGTGCAGATTTGTGACGAGATCCCTGTGGCATTCAGATTCTCCTCGTTTTGCGTCAGATTTTAAGCCGACCGGGGTCAGTTATGCGGCATCTGGGCACTGCTTTGTTCCGGAAGGACAGGACATTTCTTAGATGACTCAGAGACCCGCCCATGGGCTGCCTAATACAAGGGGCAACATGCATTCCGTCGGGATTAAGGCACAAGTCTGCTTCTTAATGCTCCTTTGAACAATGGTAGATTCGTCCTTTGCCCAAGTTATTCTCGGACTCAGACTAGGACACAGACGTAGATTTAAGTTTAGGTGATCCACTCAGCGTGGTGGCTGTTAAAACCTCTCGCCAGCATCCAAAGTAAAGGAAAAGGTCATTGCAGGTAAACGCAAAAGGAGGAGTAGCACTCGGCTCACCCACACCCCTCTTGGTCTGGTGCAGGGCTCAGATACGGTACGAGGTGGCGGCCGAAACGTGAAATCGGCAGCCCCAACAGCTCGGGCGGCAGCTCGTACAGGGAGGACACCCGGCAACAGAAGCGCCTCCTGCCCACCTCGACGGGAGACCGCGGAATGTACAGAACACGGTCTTGTTTTGTGGATCTGTCACGGGTCACGGGTAGCGTAAAAATGTGTTAATAGGTGAATTTCCGTCTCCCGAATGAATAGATTCGACAGATGACTGTCTAGGTTGTTGGCATATTTTTTTCTTCGGCGTGACAACTTTGGGTAATGCCCTCCCCATTGTAACGCATTGCATACATTGCTCCCTTTCCTCTCATGGTGACAATCGATGGACGACACCGTAGCCGCGCTTTTTAGGTCGAGCTAGGACTTACCGAATCCGGCATCTCCCGTTTCCCTTCGATTTGAGTTTCAAGAAGTCATCAGGAATGACAAAGACCAAGTATCGGGTCGCGTAAGTCACAACTGACCTCAGATGAGATCAGCATCGGTCACTTGGTGGCTTTGCACAGAGTCAGTTTAGCCCGTTCTCTAACAGATATTCGGAAATCAAACGCTATAAGGGAAGGGAGAAAAATAAATGGGACAGAAGGACAAAGAAGGCACATGAACGTTATTCTGTCATGCCTAGATGTAGATTATGACGACTGTTGACATGCATGGGCGTATGAGAAATGGGCTCAGATGAGAAACAGAATCCACTAGCCCGTTTCGAATCGCAGAACGTGCTTGTATCCTAAATCTGTCCTTTATGCGCTTCCAAAGGAACAAAAAAATTGAGACCGATCTCCCAGCCACCCCTCACTGCTCTATGCAATCTAACGGGACTCTTCCTACACTTGAAACCTGGTGACCAGCTTCTCTTCCTATCCTCCATCGCATGTGGAAGTAGTCCTGGCGCGGATCTAGGGGATATGGGTGCGGGGAGCCCTTTTCTGAGATGCGGAATGTATAAAAACAATCAAACGCCCTGTCGCTGGTAAAAGCGCAGAGTGACCCGTGACCTTAACTGGCGCATCTGAGCTTATCCAAAGTCTTGGGTCAGGCCTAGACTTCGCCCAGGTGGCTGACTCAAAGTCTTATGCATGCATTACAATGCATTATGTTGAGGATGCTTCTCGACTAATCGTATCCTGAGCACCATATTTTTGGTTATTTGCCTTTTATGTGTCTACGATTTGCCCTTACTGGTGTTGTTGTTTGTGTTGTATTGCATTGTATTCAACGAGCACACATCCACACATAACGGGGCCATTAATGTGCCCGTCGTGATGGGAAAAAATGGCACGAGGATGTGAGAAGGGGAAAAGGGTAGAAGAATGAAATAAAGGACAGAGTAAGTTTATGGGACTCTGAGGATGGGGAGTGTATAATGCTGCTTTGGGCGCGTTCTGCCTGGAATGGCACCACACACAACAAGGTGCATTAAATTTGGTTCAAGGAAGGATAAACAGAAAAATAGAGAGAAGAAAAGGCAAAACACATAGAAATAGACATTCATTTGATGGATGATATTATAAGCACTGTCGTTTTCCTGTTCGTCGCTTTTGTTTTTGTGAGCACTGTCGTTTTCGTCGTAGAATATTCGTCTTGATGTTATCTCTGGTGCTTCTGAAAGCCACCTGGAGCTTGCTCTATAGGCTATCGCCACAATGCTTGCCAATTTCGTCCGCCACATTTTTGAAGTAACACATTCTAGTACTCGAAAAAAAAGAGAAGGAAAAAGGACAGTACTGCATGACAGTACCAGGGTACGGACATGCAGCCACGCGCAAAAAGCTTCAAGGTTGTGAAAATACATGGGAGTAATGACCTTTGAAAATGCGATATTTTCACTTTTCCACAATATCACCTGTACCATTCATTGTCGGAAAAATTAAAACCGGTTTCCGACTAATTTCGGAAAGGAATTTGTGAAAATGTGAATGTCCAAAATTGTCAAAGTTCCAAGTCTGCCCGAGAAAATTGCGATATATTTTTCAATAACGCAGTACATTACGCGGATACATACATACATACATACATACATGCATCATTACGCAGACATTACTACGGCGCTGTATTAATGCCTGTCCATGGATTTCTTACTCGACTCCGTTGGTTTGTTTTGGCAATTGGTTGCGTAATATCTTGTGTTGTATTTGGATATAATTCATAATAATATTAAAATTGAGATCGTTGTGGTGCGTTCCAGTTTTCACATGCAAGTCCATACGCTAAACAACATCTAATGTTACAGTGTTGAGTGATTGTATGAGAATGATAGTTTTGTGCCATGCTGGGAGTTGGGTTTATAACGTGAATGCTAACCAACATCTGATGTTATCAGGTTTCTTTGGAAGTTAACTTGCAACAAACTGTCCGATTTTCCCCAAAGTTAAGTGCTATGTCCAGTCGATTTCCGTATCGGAAATAGGAAAATGTTGAAAAAGTCGGACTTTGGATTCCCATAATCAGCACCAGTCCTGTTACATATGCATTCATGTACCATGCGTTGAGAAGAAAATGTGCCCGCCATCTCGTACGGTACAAATGCAAGATAACCCGAAACCCCCGTGAAAAATAACGAGCAAACTCACCCGTATTTTGGCAAAAAGCCATGTTTTGGGGGAAAAGTGACAAAAACCCAGGTGTTTCCCAATCTTGCACTGCTGCCGTACAGAAATAGCAAACGCCATGTTGTCGCCTTGTGGAGGTAGTGAACAAATAGTGGCGACCATCGTTAAGATGTCTTTGCTAGTGAAATTCTCTGTTTCAGTCTTCAAAAATGACACCAACTGATCGTCTTCAGGTGGACTCTGGGTACCTGGAGCACGTGCTGAATGTATTCAGCAGGCTGGGTTACATCCGGGGTACAGAGGAGGAATTCGACGTGCTCTGGTCTCACCCCTACCCATTCCGCATATACAACACAACTCTTTTGTCGCTGAAGGACAGTCAAAAGGTAATTCGACTTTAAGATGTGAAAAATGCAAAATATACCTGGAATCGGTGAAAGTCAGCAACTGTTGGTTATGTTTGTACATCATGTTTTGTTTTCTTCTTTGCCCTGGTAAGTTGTTCTGACCCTGCTTGTCCCTATCCCGTATCGCCAAATGTATCCTGGTAATGTAATAATGTATGTCAGCCGTTTAATTAAGTGCCACAAATTTTGTGAATTGGCACTGCGCATTTCTTGTTGGCACGCGTTTTTACTATTTTCCATACGCTAGAGTATCTGTAGGATTGCGCGAGCCGTGAGGTAAAACTTATTGTTCAACAAAGCCTTTTTGCCGGCCTGTGGGCGGGATAAGCGCTTTCACCATACGCCGAATTATCTCTCATGCATTAGACGTGCATTTGGGAAACACGTTTAGCTCGCTACAAACTATGTGAAAGTATCTGGGAAACGTTTTGGCCGTAGGGCACTTTGATTTTCCCGAGCGCAAATTTGACACGACATTCGGAAAGGAAGTGGTTTAAGAAATCAGACATATGTTAATTGGCCTCATCTTTGTTTATTCAGAAATGACTCATGTCAACGACGCAGTGTGGATAAATAAATTGGCGCACGTTTTTGTCGACAGGGTGCATTTTCTTTGGTGTATCTGTTTGAAAAATGTGTAAAGCAAGCGTGTACACAACATACTTAGGCGAGATGCAACAGCCGTAGACAAAACTGGAGCAAAAAGACAGGCCGTAGCCGAAGTAGATCAGAGCTCGACGGCTGTCAGGCCCATGCTGAATCTCTCGCTACTGGGTCCGTTACTTCCGAGCGATGTGGATATTCCTATAGTTTGAGATGTTAAAAACTACAGATGCCTGTGATGACGCCGTCACAGTGCTCGACACACCAAACTTGTCTCCCTTTAAAACGCCTCCCGATTTTGCAGTATGGTTTGATTGCAAATATTATAAAATTGCGCCAAGAAATATGATAAAATTTTAATATGGTTCACTGAAGAAGTAGCGCCTTTCCAAATATTTGTTGTTTATCATGAATAAACCTGCTATGCGAACGGCATGTGGCAAAAATATCACCGCCCCGGGGCTGGCAGTTAAATCTATTCACCTCTTTTTCGGAGGCACCGAGGGCCGTTATATCTACGGGAGGCACCGAGGGCCTAACGGCCCTCAGTGCCTCCGGTAAAAAAACTCGGTGAATTGGTTTAATTTCCAGGTATGTGGCAATGATCATCGTAACCCGCGCCCGACTGGCAGTCGGCGCCGATCACGTTCGACCGGGCGGGGGAAGGGGCGGTTGACCGTCCCCTCTAACTCATGAACAGCTGGTCGCACGATAGAAATAGGCACATTGTTGGAAAGTTCGTGACAGGTAGAACTCGAAATTGTTTTCATTTTTAGTTTTGGATAATACGCAAGCTGTTTACGTTATATCTATGTTTTCTCACAGCGCACTGCATGAAACGGAAAAGCGGCCTGGATCTCAAAGGCTGTGATTTATAAAGTCTAAGTACGGGCATCAGTGATCAGGTAAAAGTCCGCAGATGCCGATACATGCCTTATTTTTCTGATTTGTTTAATATATACGCCGATACGTTGAGTTAAAGACATGACGCTTTTCGCGCCGGCTGCCGACGGGCGCCGTAGCCGAATGCGGTTTGAAATGAGGGAGAACTAATTTAAGTGTATCTTTATTTTAGCGATATTGGTCTTTCCATGTAACATTTCTTAATCATAGTGGTTCTTGTGATGGTTTTTTCATGCTTAAATTTTGGAAAAGTTTATTAGTTATCATTCCACAGGATTGGAGGAGTTTTATTCGCCAGAGTCTGTTTATTTCCAAAATATCAAGTTTTTTAAACTTTTTGAGTGTCCTGGTAGTACTTGTGATTGTGCAAGCCAGTTCCGCCATTTTGTACCCGTTCTGAGTAATTCGTCGCCGATTTTGACGACGGTGCATTTGGCTCATACAGTTATTTGTGACCTGACCTCAGGCCAATGACTGGAAGCCATCGATACTTTGTCCATGGACGGTAAATGGATGTCTGCATCTCCTTACGCTAAAAATGTATAAAAGCTCCGTCAGATTCCCCACAAAAAGACGACATGTTTGGAAAATGGGTTTGGCTTTAGGCCAGTTAACCGGAAAATTTCGAAAAATCCTAGATGGCGGATTTGTTGCATTCATGAAGATTTGCGATCCCTGAAATATTTATTGCAGTATCTTGTTTTCTGAAAAAGTTACAGGACGCTTAACTTTTTTAGACATAGGTTCATGTGACCTGGCCTAAGTCAGACACTTGACTTGACCTGAGGTCAAAACTTTGACATAAGGTGTAAAAATGATCAAGCAAAAGGTACACAAGGTTTCGTGGTGCTGCGTTCGTTTGTTCTCTCGCATTCTTGGAAAAACTTTGGGGGGGGGGCAGCCAGCGTTCCCCCGCCAGTCGGGGACGCGTAAACCCTGTTCCCGGCAAGGGGGCTGAATCGGCCCCCCCTCGGGTTTTTGCTTGCCAGTTCAAGGGTTTTTGACGCAGCTTTACAAAACTTGGTCACTTTTGCTAACTATTTTTTCTACGTACTCTGACAAATTTCAAAATTCTATTTTGCTCAGGGACGGAGCCAGGCAGCGTTTTTGGGAGGCACCTCAGGCGCTTTTGGCCCTGTTGAGGGTAAAAGGAAAATAACTGCCAAAATAGCATTTTTAAGATAAAACTCAAAACTTTATATCGACGTATAGCTAAATAGTTGGGCAACATGCGAATACAGTTTTTATTCATTTGAAGTCACTTTGGTCATCTGAGGTCACTTCAGCTGAGGTCAGGTCAATGTCATAAGTCGAAATTTGCCTTTGTAGTAATAATTTCGGCGTTATTTTTTGAAATGCCAAACCCGGAATAACTTATGTATCAAGTTTCAGCTTGACATCAGGTCGGGTCACGTAGCTATGACCTAAAATGTCAGTGAGCGTACCCTATATCACAATAGCCGTAAAATGTAATTTTTGAAGCAGAGTGAACTCAAATGATTGAAAACGTTTACAAATAATGTTAAATGCACACGAGATCATTTCAAGTGCCTTCAAGGTCACTGGAGGTCATTTAAAGTCAAGGGTCACAAGGTGATCTGAAGACCATGTGGCCATGACAGTTTCCCCTTTTTCATGCCCCTGACATTGCCTGTGCTAACATTAGACAAATATTGTAATACGATTTGTACTTCTGTAGCATAACATGACTAGCAGAAGCCAGAACAGTGTTTTTTACTTTTTTGTTCTTTCAGTTGTTGAAAAACTAACCTTCCGACTTTTGAAACCCTGTGAATGCCTATGAATTTTTTGAAAATTTCAAATGTGTGGACTAGTGGTAAAAGACCCATCTATAATCTCTTGATTCATGCCAATTTCATCGAAATCGGTCCAATGAACAATGGAGTTATGGGAAGCCTAACCCCGTTTTGAGATTTATACCCCCTTATATTACGATATCCTTCCCTGTCTAAATTTGGAAAGTTGCTGATTTAAGAGTGTAGATTACGTCATGGCAAACCGATTGCCGTTTGTTGTGATGAAATCCGATGTGTAGTTCTCGAGATTTCGGGTGGGAGGCGAATCCCCCCCCCCCCCTGCCGGGAATCGGCCATACCGTCTAGCCCTCCGTAAATAGGGTTAAATAATATTTCTTGGACTCTGTTTCACTGCCTGGACCAGTGCCTGTTGTGCTTGTGTTTTGCAGAGGTTGTAAATTTGTGTCTGTGTCTTATCCGGCTCATCATATTTTCTGGGAGACGAAATATACCTTTGACGTATATGTTGTGATTCCGACGTATGGGAAAATCATTCCTACTCGAGCTAGAAAGTGATGTTCTTTCACCTCACTTAGAAAAAACATCATGGATTGTGGTAAAAACCACGCACATACGCTTTTTTGTTGTTGACCACATCCTACGGTCAAAAACAAAACATGAGGTTATTGAGAACAAATTCCCTACTCGGGTGGAAACGATTTTCACATACGTCGCCGTCGTAGCACATAGCTCAAAAGTGTCTTGAATCGTAAAGAAGACATGATGAGCTGGCCAAGACAGTTCCGGAAACGTGGAAAAATGAAATACGAAATCATGGGATGGCACTGATTCAGGCAATGAAGTGCAATGTTCAAGAACCATTGTTGAAGGTATTCCTCCGTAGTGGAAACGGGAAGTGTGTTTAGATATTCTCGTCAGGGGCTGGGAAATAATTGTTTATTACCGGAGCGCTTTTTAACTAAATAGCGAGGCCTGGGAGAACCGAAGGTTTAGTTAACAAGGACGAGATGAATAAACAATATTTTCATGTTTCGATGTGAATTATTTCCCCGAGGATTGCCCCTTACCTCGGAATCGCAGCATATCCATAAAATTAGATAACTTAACCTTCAAGAAAACAAAATTGACCGGCTACGAACGTTTTGCAAATGTAAGAGGTTTGTGAAACCAAAGTGCAGAACTATGCATATCGACTTTTTCAAAGAACAGTACCCACTGTTCAAGACTATTATATAAGATAGCAAGGCAAATATGAAACTGAGTTGTGAAATAAGAGTTTATGCCGCTCACGGTGGGAGAAGATGTTTTTTGAGCATTGCGTTTTTACCACATGGCTCGCTCAATGCTTTAGAGATGCTCCGACATATAGGAATATTCAGTACCAGTGCTTCAGGAAGTGTTTAAGCAGACAAAGTTAATTTCATCCTGCAGGTCAACCATTTTCCTGGATCTGGCTTCATTACGTCTAAGGTGGAGTTATCTACCAGTGGCATCAAGCACATTCCTACTGCCTTCAAGATGCCAAAAGAAAAAAAGCAACTTCTGAAATATGTAAGACCACATTTGTGCAATTAGGAACTCGGCTTGATGCGCTTACACCTTTTCAGCATTGCTGGCATGGTCAGTTTTGTGTTTGGTGATATCGGATGTTGGAACTTGTTGCTAGTGTCCGATTTTTTTCAGCTTTTGCGAGACGATTATTGATGGTTTTGAAGCTTTCGGTATTTCGTGAAGATTCGAATTTTCTGCCTGTTGGCTCTCAGAATATTGGGCCTGCCTATCAAGATAGTTTTCACCGTAAAACGCAGTTCGGTCTCCTTGCCTGACTGGTTTTGAACCTGGGCGTTCCAATGATACATTTCAATTGGTTGCACGTCAGGCCTGCCCAGGCTGTTATGTCTGTGGTGGTCGTGCTGGTATACCCTGCGGTATTGAGGGGCTGTCCGTCTCCTGGTCGGCCGGCCACGATCTTATGACCCAGACGGACCACTCTGGGCCATCCATCTCCGGGTCAGACGGTCACGATCGTATGACCCAGACAGAGCGCTCTGGGCCATCCTTCGGGTCAGTTGGTCGCTAGCTCGCGATCCAGACGGGCGGTTATGATACCGGTCTTTGTCCTTCAGGCCACGGAGCACCCCAAAACGTTGTTTGTGCAAAAGTCCAACAGCCACCGGGATATCAAGATCAAGAGTCTGGACTCGGCCGACCTGGAATCGAACAGCACCTTCTTCCAGGAGTACATCGGTAACCCGTTGCTTGTCGATGGGCACAAGTTCGACGTCGGCATTTACACTGTGATGACGTCCGTGGACCCGCTGAGAGTTTACGTTTACTGGGGCGACGTGCTGATCAGGTTGGTGCCTGGCAGCGACTGGTGACGAGTAACTGGTGGTGGGTCCGTAGGCATTGGAATAATTCGTGCTGTTGGGGTCTATGTGGCATTACCTCTCGGTGTCACGCTATGCTACCATGTTCAGTCAAGTTTCAGTTTGTTTCATTGATGTGGTGTTGCTTGCAAGACGTGTTGATTGGCTACGGGGCCTGAATTTGCAACTCATCAGGCTCATCAGGTTCTGCAAAATAACACCGGGTGTAAGATTAGGCATGAAATCATATTGAGTCGGTTTCAGCCATGACGGTGAGTGGCTGAATTCCAATTTCTTAGATGTATTAGGCAAGAAGGGGCATTTCGTTTTTAGGAGGTGCATGACTTACCAATACGTACGGTACTGTGATACATTTGCGGATGCTTTGTGAGGAAACGGCGCGCAATCTGCTCGTCCCAGCACGTAGGAGCACGTGGCAGGGATTCAGGCCATAATAAGGGCAAACTGGTTAGTTGTGCCACTCCCGCCAAATTCCCTCGTAGTTGATGGCCCATTCAGACTCCTGCACCGCATGTGCTTTCTGTGAACAAGTGGCCGTGATGCCAGACTCCCTGTCCCCGTCCACGGTGAACACCCGGCCGTGATGCCAGGCTTGTTGTGATGCTGGTTGATGCTGGCGGTGTCTGTGCCAGATTCTGTCCGGAAAAATATCACCCGTTCGACCCAGCTGTGCTGGACAAGTACGTGGTGGGGGACAACTACCTGCCTGTGTGGAAGGTGCCCTCGCTCAGCCACTACCATAACACGCTGGAGCTGGGCCACCGGGAGTCGCTGAACGCCTTCCTGCGCTCTCAGGGTGAGCGTCCGCTAACGGCGAGAGGAGAGGGAAGGGGTGTCTGCTGGTCACAGCACCTCCGGCCCGGCCAGAACGACACACACTGGCCGGCTCTCCTTGTGTGCCGGAATGGCGCACGCAACAACGTTCTAAGCATAATGCGTGAAGGAAACCGGGTAGCTTTAAAATCATCGAGTCATCTGCAAGTCATAGAATCATCCCAAAATCCTAATATGAGTGGCCGTAAACTATTTAAAAATCAATGCTTATCTCGCAGTTTTTAGCAGTTTTCCTTTGGGGGTGACGATGAGTCGTTTTTCACAGAGACCGCAACAGATCTGGAGTGATTATTGGGGCTTAGGGGTGCACCGAGTTCGAGGTCATTCGGCGCCCACCGTGACAGATCTTGATCGGAAGCCAGCACACCAGGTGTGGCCGAGAGCTGTGTCCGGTAATATGGCATTCATGTTCTCGTGTAGGGAAGGAGCCGCGGAAGATCTGGGACCAGATCGACGAGTCCATTCGTTCCGTGTACTTCGTGAAGGAGGCGTCCATGATCCGCTCATCGGCGCGCTTCCGAACCACTCGTCAGTTCTTCGAAATGGTCCGGTTCGACTTTGTGGTGGATGACCAGCTCAACGTGTACCTGATGGAGGTGAGCGTGAATCTCTGCGGGCTTTGGCTGCGGTGTTCGGGCACGACAAGTTCAGGAAAATGGCCCACTGCTGTTCTGATGATCTGTGTCGAGGCAGCAGCACTCAGGGCTGGAGATGGCGGCGTTGCGTGACGCAGCCTGTGGTGTTCCCGGCAGGCCAACATGTCTCCCAACCTGTCGTCGGCGCACTTCAAGCAGAACGTGCCGCTTTACGAGCAGGTGGTGTATAATTTGCTCAGCCTGGTGGGCGTGGCCTCGCGGTTGCGACCGGAACTCGCTGGAATACAGTGAGTGTTTTCCGCCGCCGGCTCAGCCGTGAGCCAGGCATGTCGGTACTCAGCCTAGTGATGTGCCGGGTGCGTGGACGCGCTGGGCATGGGTTCGTTCAACTGCTGTGGGTGTGTCGGCTCCCTTTGGGTAAGTTTGCCTCGTTTGTCGGAATGTCGGTGTGATCTGTTTGACTCTCTGGTCCGTATCATGGAAACGTCTATTCGATATTGAGCTCAGCATTTAGTTGTCATGTAGGCTTTCGTATTCCTTTAGTGGAAGGACTAACGCGTTTAGTTTCGTTATTGTATACGATGGGGTGCCATTGAACTGAATGTAAACTTGGTCTCTGAAAGCTCCCTTGGATGTAATTCGGTGACGCTGAGCGCAGTGGAGAGCCTCTGTGTTCGGCCAGACTGGCCGTGCAGGACTTGGCACGAGCTGTGTGTGCTGTTGCAGGACGGGCCCGGTGGCCGAAATGCAGGCGGCCGATAAAGAGCTCGCCGTATTCGGACAGGAGTGCGGCTCCTCCGCCTGCCAGGTGAGCCCATTTCGCTGTGTAAAGTGTGTGTCCCCTCTCCCGCTCGTTACTGTGTGCCTCTGAGCGTCTTCGTTGCCGTTTACCTGTCTCATGCTTCAGCCATTTTTCGCCCCTTTTCTTCATTATATCCTTGTCTGGCTACCTGTTTGTGCCCGACCGCGTGTTTGCTCGTCTATTTTATCCATTCTTTGGATTTGAAAATCTCAGTGACACTTCATTGATCCGACTCCGGCCTGACTGGGCGCCCGTTACCGGCACATGGTAAATACCGGCCGACCCAGCGCCGCAGAAATGTCATTACATCAGGTCTCAGCGCGGGTGGCCAGAATACCCGTGCGATCCGTGTAAGTGCCATTGTAGCGTGTGTGCGGCTGTACGCTCCGACCCACTGTAGTCTCAGCACTGATGGGGTGTTCTCTGACAGTGTTGGTACCAAGACAACTGTAGTCCGTCTGTGCTGCAGGGGTCGTGCGCCGGTCTGTGTCAGGTGTGCCTGCCCTGTCTCTCCCGGACTCAGAAGGCCGTGCTACGCCAGGCGCTGCTGGAGCATCTGAACAGACACCTCAGTCGGCGCCTACTGCCCGCCAGGATGGTAGGTCCGGGGGATCGCCTGTGCCACCGCGCCTGTGGTTGGCCGGCAACTCATCAGAGCCGAGAGTGCAGCAGCAATCCAAATTCTCAAGGTCGCACGCCTCGTCTGGTTCTCAGGCTTCACGCACCGTGACGATCTGCTAGCGAGCCTTCAGCTACACAGGATGTCACTTGGGCGCAAAATGGCCTCAGTAGTCGGCGCGCCCGAAAACACCAAGAAACGACAACAGGATGTCACTGCTTTCCTGGAATATATATCGTGCTGCAAATTAGCATGCTTTCTTTGCGTTCCTAAATCAGCATTCGCTCAGGAGAGTGGTGCAAATATTTTTGGCGGTTTGGGAGTGACACTTTGGGCGTGAGTTCTCTGCATGCGCTCGCAATTAACTGAAGCATTTGGACGTGGTGCTGCACGATTTGAGCGAGATCGTTTCATCTGACGGCGTTATGACGGTCTCAGTTGTTTTTTTTTTCCATTTTTGCCATTGCCGCACCGTCACGGTGGGCCAGTCAGGGACCTCAGTGGGGGCTGCAATGTTTCAGACGCAGGAACAAGCTAGCACCGGCCTGCAAGGCCTGCAGAACCTCTCTGCCTTCAATCAGCTGATGCACCTGTGGTTCCGCGGCAAGTGCCTGCTGGACTCGTCCTGGTGTTAGCGGCCATGGAACGGAGCCAACCAGTACCGACCGATTCCTCAGCAGCGGTTCCTGATCTGTGTCCCCTATTGACAGGCGTCAGATCCTGTCTCCCAATGGCAGGCGTCGGATCCAGTTTTCCCACTGGCAAGCGTCAGATCCTGTTTCTCCCATTGACGGACATCAGATCCAGTTTCCCCACTGGCAGTTGTCAGACCCTGTGTCCCCCCAGTAACAGATGTCAGATCCATTGTCCCCACTGACGGACGTCGGATCCAGTGTCCGCACTGACAGGTGCCAGATCCAGTGTCCCCCACTGGCAGGATGTCATATACTTTGTCCACACTGACAGTTATCAGATCCTGTGTCCTTTCATTAACAGGCGTCAGATCAAATGTCCCCACTAACAGACAGACCCTTTGTTCCTACTGACAAGCGTAGTAGGCGTCAGGCCCGTCGGACGTCCCTTGACTGTCCTCCACTGGTAGGCGTCATCCACTATCCCCTCTGATAAGCGTCAGATCCATTGTTCTCTACCGACAGGATTCGTAGCTTCTATCATGAGCCGGCTGGTAGCGATCTTGGACTCCAGATTGTACACCCTCAGTTGCGTTTCACGATCTCGCATAGAGAGATTATTTTGTCTCTTGTCGACTGACTGTGGGATCACGCTGAAACGTCTGGTGGCATGTCACGAGGTCGCCCTGTGGTCGAGATCACTGCTGCTAGTTGCACAGGTCAGGATCTGCGGGGCGGTGACGGCTCGCTCCAGGAGTGTGCTGTGTTCCGGCCGCGTGGTCCGCGACCCGCGGCAGGGCTCGGCTGTGAGTCACAGTGCATGGCAAGAGGCGCCCAGTTTCCTCCACGGCTTGCCAGACAGATCATGGAGCTGGAGCTTACTCGAGACGCCAGCTTGTTTGGAGACGAACTGCGCGCATTGCTAGATTTCCTGCGTTTGTTCGCTTGACTTGTTATTGCGTAGTGGGACTCCCGCTGCGTTGCCGGTTGTATATGCTGATTACGGGCCCACCTTGACGAGAGGTGAGCTAATATTCCGTCCAGAGGTGCATAGTGAACGTCGGAAGCATGTTCTATAACAGTCGTTATTTATATTGTTATCTATTTAGTCATCTGTGCCATGAACGTTCACAAACGGAGGTACAATCCTTGTGCCCGGAGGACTATTATACAGTCGTTTTGATCGTCCTCCCAGCGTCCGATCATGTAAAAACACCTACCGTACTGGGGCAGCTGGGGGGGGGGGGCGAACTGCCTCAGGACCACCTACTGCCGACAATACAGCAGTGGGGTCAGGCCACTGACGATTGCGCAACAGTCGACTCAGACCAATGCCGACGTCCACACGGTGCGGGCGGCGACAGGAATGGCCGAAATCGGCGTAAGGCAGACCGTCAGAAGGCGGCGCATCAGTTTTAAAACCTATCTGCCACGGGGCGCCGGGACCGCAACACACGAGCGGAACATGCGGACCACCGGCCACAGCTGGTCGGCTTCGGCCGCCGACACGGCCGCTGTTTCCGGCCGACTGGTGGTGAGCCGACCGGTGGCCGCCTGCCGACGGCCGCTCACCAGCTGGCAACACGGCCGCGCCCATATTTGGCCGAGCGTGTCACCGGGGCCCGGCTAACAGTAGCGCGCCACGATCTGGTCACCGTCTTCGATGCCGTAGAACCTGAGGTCTCTCTCGCGGTCCATTTCGATCTCCCAGTCGGGCTTCTGGACATCACACAAGGTGGGTTACGTGCGGTAGGGCCGGTCACAACGTCCGGATCCAGCTCACTAGAAAGCCAACGCTTTCGACTACTACGGACATCTCGGGTCGCAGTCTCTCCCGCCCTTTCTTCTCGAGGACAGCGAATGTCGTTATTATCTGGATTCCAACCATACTGAACGAAGGCAAGCACAATAATCCGTACACCACGCCACCTCTCCCGTCTCCACACGTACGACTCCCCGGTCGGCAAGCTTCCAGTCGGTGCAGTCCGAGTAGTCGAAACGATGACGGCACGCCGAATAGTCCCCCCCCTCAAAAAAAACTGGTAACTGCAAAAAATGACCTACTGGCATGTGCCGAAACAGACACAGACTCCTTCGCAATGATTAAGTTAGGACGCGGGGAAGCAGACCGATGCGACATGGGCACGCAACTAACAAACCGCTGTTTGACAGGATGGTTTTAAATGATTCAGACATTCGTCCCATCTGCGTCAGTTACGCACATGATCCTGCAGTTACTGCACTTACTATTTTACACTACACCGGCAGCAGCTACTGCGATAATATGACGTTACCCTCGGTTGCCTGCACGCAAACTAGCGCCTCGGGTTTCCCCGTCCCGACTGCATCGGCTGCGACGACTGCGAGCTTACGGAACAAGGTCGTGGTCTGGCCGATCAACACAGTTCTGCGCACGGGTCGCAATTCTAACTCACTGACTGCCATCCGTCTCCACAACAGGCCGCCTGATGGGCCTTACTCGGGAAGAGCACTGGACCTTGTCTGGCTCTTCAGACTCCACTTAACCGTTGCCACGGAGAGTGCATGTTGTCCTCTTGCCTAGTCCCGCATAGTTACACGGACGGCGCAGGCATGGCCGTCCGAGTCGAACTCATCCTCACCCACCTGTGTGCCTCCAACCGGCAACAGCCACACACCTGCTGCCCGACGTCACTGGCTACAGTCCACATACGCGCTCCGACGTCACTGGCTACAGTCCACATACGCGCTCCGACGTCACCGGCAACAGCCCACACACCCGCCCCGACGTCACTGTTTACAGTCCACACACGCATCCCAGCGTCACCGGCAACGCTTGTTTACGACCAAGACAGATGTGAAAGCCCACAGCAGCCCACCGCTGCAGACTGTACTCTAATCACGAACAAACACCGATACGATAACGGTACCGACTTTGAAGCCAAAAACCCGGTGGAAGGCACCAGCGTCATGCCAACGTATTCCGTAGCCAGCTGGAGAGGACTGATGATGGGGCCGAGCAGACAGATCAACAAGAGACTCGAGCACCGACCAACCCTGAATAGACGATTGCCTGCCACCTGTGGACATCGACCAACCCTGACCAGACGATTACCTCTCACCTGTGGACACCGACCAACCCTGACCAGACGATTACCTCTCATCTGTGGACACCGACCAACCCTGACCAGACGATTACCTCTCATCTGTGGACACCGACAAACCGTGACCAGACGATTACCTCTCATCTGTGGACACCGACCAACCCTGACCAGACGATTACCTCTCATCTGTGGACACCGACCAACCTTGACCAGACGATTACCTCTCACCTGTGGACACCGACCAACCCCGGCTGGACGATTTCCTCTCACCTGCGGACTACAGTAGCTCAGTCTCAGACGATTAATGTTGCCACCGAACAGTTTGTTGGCCAGTACTTTCAGCTTGGAGAGGCGCATGCCCAGCGGCAGGCGTCGACTGAACACTTCGTCGTCCGAGTATTTGGCACAGCGGATCTGCACGGCCACCATGTTGGCACTGATGGTGTCAGCCGTGACCTTCAGCTCAGAATCTTCCGGCGCGCCCCAGGCTGCCGGCGCCACACGGGGACAAAGTCAAATCACGGTCATGCACACCGACCGGCGACACTAGCACTACAGCTGACAATTCCGAAAGGTTTTGGGATTCGAATATTCAGATGGATACATATACATATACATACATAATATTCGGACCGAATATTCAAATCTTTTGAAGTTAGTGCTGTTTCATCCCCACAGACACGATCGGGACTATATGGAAAAAATCGGAGTGATCCACATTTGCATGAGCAAGGTACAGAACTTGAACGCTGTAGCCGACGCTGAGCACCGGGCGGAGGCGCGGCCGGACACTGCTGAGGCATAGGAAGGGCATGACGTCAGCGGCAGAGGGCGCTCTGATTGGCAGTTATGCTGCTGTGCAGCCAGATTTACAAACCGTCAAACCCAAACGATACGGCACTTCGGAATGATTAGTTTGACAAGAGATACATAAAGGGAAACGTCCATCTCAGTTCTGGAATTGTTAAGAATATCTCCTCTTATCGCCAAGGAACCCATGGCACAATATGAGACCACGGACCACGTTCCGCTCGGGCTTCGGTGTGATTCCTAATCACTGGTCGTGCCAAGCACAATGTGTTTAAAGACAAACGCATCTTCGTACAGAAAATTACAAATTTAACTGGCCAGGATAGTGAGGGACTCCCGATGCCGCAGTTTCTCGCCTCGATGCGAGCTAGTAAATGCTTGTAATGATGAAAAATCAGTATATGAACAAAAGCCTATTGCACGCACAACACCATATGCACTGCGATCGCTCGCGGCCAGTCTGGCATCCGCAATGATACGGCGGACTGGTTACACCCTGCTGCGGGCGAGGCTTCTTAGCGGTTATGACTGCGACCCCGTCCGACGTTGCTGGCGAATGGAATCTCTTCGTCCTTTTTTACGTACGAGAACACTTGCTAATTGTAATCTATGTCAAAAAGGGCCTATATCCGATAACCTGAGTCACCTGGCAACTGCTATGCAAGCGTCGTAGATCTGGTGCGTCTGCCGATATGGAGACTGAATAAAGAACTGACCATTCCTAAATCAAGCTAGCACTCCTAAATCAACCTAGATCTGTTAATAGGAAATCAGCAGAGGTCAAGGATGGTATAAATTGAACATTGCACTGTTGCGAGAAACAGAATATGTGACAGTGATGAGGAGCACCCTGTCTGATACGTTCCTAAAATACGTGATACTGGCATACACAAAAAGGTTTCTTCATGAAGATGTTGGACGGAAAGTTCAGTTTCCGTCTTCGTACTCCTTTTTTGGACGCGTTCGTTCTGAATTTGCGTAATGAAGGCATCTCGTTTTCACATCAGCGTTCGCGAGAAAGCGCGTATCTTCAAACGTGCGTCACAGATGAAATGTCAGTTCTTAAGATAGTGATGTTCACCAAAATAGCGCTGATCACGCTGCACTGTTGGCATACACACAGATGGGTCCAGAGGAATACAAAAATGCTCAGATAACGGGTTTCATTACTAACTTCATTTTCATAATTCATTACATTACTTCATTAGTAAAATAAGGAGGAAAATCAAGTTCATCCTTTTTGAGACTATAAAAAAACACATTGGTCATCAAAGCGTACGCCATATCAAAGACGACATGGTTACTTAGTTTGAACAGGAAGACATAACTGAAACCATTATATATTAAAACATCATGAAAACGAATTTGCGAAAGGCAATGAAACTCTGTAGCCGAGATGACCGAGGTTCTAACTTTTTTAAACGTTGCTAAAGCATCTAAACAGGATGACGTAAAGCTGGGGAAGCCCATCACATTGGACGAACTGACACTCTTACTCCCAAAAATGGGTACAAATAAAACTCCAAGATGCTCTGGTTTGCCTACAGAGATTTCCTTGTGAAGTGGTTATACTTCAAGCATTTTTACTACCACTTGTGTGTCGAAAGCTACCAGAGACAAAGATTACTACGAAATGTTAACGACAGAATCCTCACACTGATACCTACGCCAGACAGATCAGGCGAACGTGAACGTGAAGAAGTTACCTCCCTCTGTCCCTTCGTAAGGTTCGCTACAAGATTATACCAGCAACGATTTCAAACAGAGAAAAGGAAGTTCTACCAAAAATCAAAGGACCAAAATGAACGGTATGCAATGCTGGCAGGTTTACTGGAGAAAACTCCCGGTTAACTTACGATACAATGCAGCACTTAAATCAAAATGCATCATCCGGGCCGCTCCTGAGCCTAGATTTTGATGGCACATTTAGCACACTGAGCTGGAATCGGATTACATATCGCTGTGTGCTAGCAATCTTCCACCGTATGTAGCACATTGCTTTACGAACATTTACAAAGATGCAGTTTGACGGATTGCTTACAATGGTCATAGTTCGCGACCAGTAGTGCTGGGTCGGTTGGCCCGTCAGGCAGATCCAACCAGTGGTCTTTTGTTTGCCACCGGTCCCGAGTTTGTACTACAGAGGGTAATCAGTTTGAATTTACGTGTTACGCGGATGGTATCCTATGTTATCCTGATGGCAAAGCGAACTCGGTTCGAGCACGAGCTCTGCGCATTCGCAAGATATTCTGGCCTCAAACTTAACATTTCTAAAGCACACGTCATGTAGAATGGAAGTAGAATAAGTAAAAAAAAAAAGAAAAGTAGAACAGAATGGAACACATGGCCACAACGCAGAACTCTGTGAAGATCTGAATTTGGTTTGGGTGGCTAAAACGAAAATCATGGGTACGGGTTTTTTAGAAATGGATAAGAAATACGCAAATTAACTACCACTCCGACGCGCGCGAAATATGAATGGGCATAGAACCCAGAGTCAAAGACATTTAACAATATCTTCCACAGTTAAAACTGCTAAATCTCTTCTTATTCCAAAAATGACACGTATCTCTTCCGCCCTGCCGCAGCGCACAGGTGACCTGAAAGACCTACAAACAACGTTGTAACGTTTTGTGCGGAATGGTAAACGTGATCATCTAAAGCGTGAACACATGCCGTTCCCTGTTGCCAGTGAAGGCGGGTAAATTAGTTATTTGCCGAATGTTCGAATGTCAACCCAGCATTCTGGTACTCTTTTCCATTTCGCTGCAGAATACGATGACATATATGAGCCACATTATAAATAACCAAGCGACATGCTAATGGGGGAATTCGTCCACCATTATTGTTATGGCTTCTGTACATCACTATGGATGACAGCAACGCTGAGAGTGACGCTTCTTAGATATGCTCCGCCTTCTCCCCGCAGTGGCACCGATCTGCCCATCATATTTCGTGGGGAAATGAATAGTCTCGAGAATAGCCTGGCATTTGTTCCGTGTCTGGCAACGACAGGCAGAGACACCGGGTCGGTATCAGTCGATAAGTGAAGCTGGACGGTACTGTAGAGTACAACTGAGTCTGTTCGTATTGTCTCTTTTCTTTTCGTCTCTTGAGACAGAAACTGGCATTGTATGTGCAATAACGTTTCGGACATATGCTTATTTTCCATCATCACACACATATGCTGGGCAGAAAACGATCCGAGAAATTGCGGCAACAAGAGTGACAACGGCAACGGCAACGTCAACAGCCTCACATGCCATTCTGGCGCCTGAAGTTCGAAACTTTCGTTACGTAGATGCTACTGTTTTCAAACACTGTGTTTCATTGCCATTCTTGGACTGACGAAAAAAGCGTGAGTAGACTGCTCATAAAAATTCCGTTTTGCTGCCGATGCTGGAGATACGTGTACGGAATGGTTCCGAAAAATACACAAGGCTAAGCTGAACCTCGTCCTTGTTCTAATATTGTTCCTGAACACGGTTGCGAGGAGCACGAAATTCCTTCCAATTTCAAGGCTGCGGTGGGCGCTCTCCTATACGTATCTTTTGTTCGCAAACTAATCATTCCCAGACGCCGTATCGTTGGGGTTTGACGGTTTGTAAATCTGGCTGCACAGCAGCATAACTACCAATCAGAGCGTCCTCTGCCGCTGACGTCATGCCCCTCCTATGCCTCAGCAGTGTCCGGCCGCCCTCCTCCCAGTGCTCAGCGCCGGCTGCAGCGTTAAAGTTCTGTAACTTGTTCATGCAAATGTGAATCAATCCGATTTTTACATATTGTTCCGATCGTGTCTTTTGGGACGAAACGGCACTAACTTCAAAAGTTTCGAATAATCAATTCGAATATTGAAATGTACCCATCCGAATAATCGAATCCCAAAACCTTTCCGAATCCTTAGCTAAAGTGGGAAAGTGCCGATAGTGCCAATATAAAGGCACTGAAAATATCATGGGTGACGAGCGCTTGTTCTTCCCAATACTCATGGATAACTTTAGCTACCGACATGTTGCCCAGAACGTTCACGGTCGTCCTTGGAACAGCAGAGCATCATACTTGCGACAGAGAGTTTCTGATGTCACAAATCGGTTCTGGAAACATGTACTGATGACATGGGCTGATTTCGGAGACGGCTACATCGCTGAGCCAGAGGATATCGGCAGATACTCTTTATAGTTCCCTGACCAAAGTTCAAAACTGCAGAGCTGAAACAGTGACGGGGCAGAGACCTAGAATATTTGGGTGACCAGGGGAATGAGTACGGGTTTCCATGCCTTTTCGAAAAGCAAAAACAGCGTTTGGTGTTTGTGGTACATATCTGGGCTATTATGGCCTAATACGTAGTAAAACTAAATCATACAAAAGGCTTTGTGTCAAAGATATGGCACCTAGTGATAGACCAGGTGATACAGCTTGTATTAAAACGGGTTTAAAGTGCCACACATATTTAAAACTGCACTGCGTTAGGTAAACACATCAGTCCAAAACTGCGGGGAAATGAATGAGCAAGAGACTTTGAAATAGACTGGTTTAAACCATACAGTGCTGTAAAGGGACTGCACACTGTCCGCATATTACTCATAAGATACTTACATGTATTGTTATCATCCATGGTTTGTTGAATATTATTGGGAAATTAAGTCGGCCGTGTGCCACTGTCATACGCAAACAGAAGCAATGGAGCATCAGTATTCATTTTCTCCACAAGTGCTCGCGGTTTGGAAAGATTTTGAAAGACTGCTAAAACATGATCGAGAACAAGTTACAAAACTAACATCAACGCTACACGCTTGTAATTAGGAGATGCTGATCTTGGTGATCTGAAAAACACGCCATAATTGTTGGATAATAATGATACATCAAAATCAGACCTTTAACATTCGGCACTAAGTCCGACAAATGAGCAGCGACTATCATATAGGACCGTTACCATCGTCTGATAACGGTGTGCACAAAACTGAGAAAAAGGAGATAACAGGGGAATTTCCGGCTTTAGAGACCGTTACATAAGGCTGCGTCGAAGACCGGCAACCCTGCGCAGTCTGGCGGTCTTCCGAAGTGTCTGGACGTGACCGCCTGGGGCCAGGTTGAGCTTGCCTTCTTCGGCACAAGGGGAAGTGGTCTAACTCCGTCTCTGATCGCGTTTTTTTAGCACTTTCTGTCTGGGTTTTGCCTGTTCATGCTTATGTGCCGTGCTGCACTGGTGCCGTTTGTGGGTGTAGTTCTTCCAGTGCCAGGTTGTTCGATTTTCCGTCATTTTTTGCTTTGTCTTTTTGCCATATGTCACTTCAGGTTGCTACCAATATTTTCGCATCGACCACCGCGGAACTGCCATATTCGTTTGTGTGCTCCAGTGACGCTGACATTGAGTGAATACGCGGAGAAAACACTAAACCACCGCACCACCGGAGAAAGTGCTGTGACCGGCCGGCAGCCATGCCCACCTTGGCAGAGTTGGGTGTATCTGGGGTGGTTCTGGAGAAACTGGCGCCAAGCGTCGGTGCGTTGAGCCGGCTCTAGGCGTCCGCCGGCCTCCCGCCACGCGGCGCCGAACCGGCGCAGGTAGTCCAGCTCGGCCCAGCGCCGCTCCTCCCTTGTCACCTCAGTCCGGTTCAGCATCTAGCGCGCACAGACCGCCCCGGTCAGCGCCCGCAACACAGGGGCGGCCGCACAGCCCGAATGGACCTCACAAATCACCGCGACAGCCAAACTGGCCAGGTCACGTCATCCGGACAGACGTACAGGTCATTACACGTCAGACGGACAGTCAGGCTGGACACTGCACGTCAGCAGGACAACTGGACAGGACGCCAGAGGCCACCCGGCCAGCCAGACAGGTCACTAGGGGGTCGGTCGCGCAGCCAGACAGCATACTACATGTCAGCCCGGTAGTCAGTCCCGTCGCACGTGGGCGCCCACCTTCAGTTTGCCGATCCTGGCGATGACGTGTTCGCGCACCGTTTCAGGTTTTTCGCTAGCCGAGATGGGATTGTTCCTAAGCGAGACGTCAACCAACCTCGGCAACCGGTCCAGGGCCGATACTGAAGACCACTGCCGGCAGCAGAGGGTCAGACGAAGACCGGCACCATCGACAGAGGGGCAGACATAGACCGGCACCACTAGCTCTCGTCGCACCAGCCCGCTCATCACAGTCACTACGGACTCGGGACAAAATCGGCCATCAGGCGGAGCGGAGCCGACAACGCAGCGCCAATTCATGTCGGAGGGCAGTAAAGCTGCGGTGGGAGTGAGGCTACAGTTCGGTCGTAGGCCGGTACCTCGTCTATGCAGTTTCCGTCGAGCACCACACTCTGCAGGGCAGGAAACACACCGTCGGCCTCCTCAGGCACCTCTATCCTTCGCAGGCCAGTGTTGGCCAGACCCAACTCACGTAGCCTGCACAAAGGCAGCAAGGTGTCAGTACATAGTAAATCTCATATTACGCATCACCCACATACCGGCATCACAGCTGACATAAACATTAAGTCATAATGCCGCATCACCAGCAAAATGCTAGCACAGGGAGTATTATGAAAGCACAAGGAGCAGTTACCCCGCATCAGTGTCCCCGCGAGTGTTCTACAGTGTCAGTGTCACTTCAGGGCCTGTGTCACAATAAATCAGCCTGTGTCGTAGTGAGAAACACTACTAACTATCAGCATCAGTCACCAAAAGCACAGTTACAGTAACATCAACACAGATCTGGTGAAAGCCTATTTCACCATGTTCACGGGGTGGGTATATGCCAACCTCCCCCCCGTCACCGACTGCCCACCCAGTGACGAAATTTTGCCTCAAACTATTCGCATTTTTATGATCCAAACATGCGGAGCTACAACCCGGGACAATATCAAGCCGTGGTGTTTGCAATGCATATTGTTCAGTTGCTTCTAAAACTATACAATGTGCAGTCTCACACACTACGATAGCTGTGTTAGACAATCTTCAGAGACAATAAAAGACCACTATGCTTATCACAAGCATTTCTGCTTTTGTCCGTGGCGCGATTTCTGCAAGTTTCGTCGTAGATTCTTTCCGGATAATAGTGAGCTGCGAGGACATACTGTGGACAATAATACTCCACGAATCCCACCTTAAGTAAGTAGGTCGATTTACTTTCATTCAAAAAACGTTTTGAAAAACAGACAGCGTTCCAACCAGCACTGCTCACGACAGACAAGAACCGTGATTGATGGGAGCCAGTAGACCTTCTCAAGGACACTGAGGAGCACATCAAAGGGTTTCGTTGTTCGTGTGAAACAATGGGCAGCTTAAGATCTGCGTATGTGCTTTAACCAGCTTAGCAAAAGCCAAAGAAATACGGCTTTCATCATATACCTGGCGTAGAGCTACACAGCAATCATTTTCCACTATGAAAAACGAAACATACATCCTTCGAGCTCAACATCTAGTTTGTACGCTTGACGGCAGCTCTCGGACCAAACATAACGTGCACTGGTGAAGTCTTTTCCGCCTTCTCGTCATGTCCTGATCTATTCAACCGACTGCACCTAAATGTTGCATGGGTCGATTCCGTAGCATTATCTTATGGGCCTCAAGTACAAATGGCTCAGTCGGGTTACTGGAAGTCTGCTTAGGTCTGTCAACCCGCGCACTCGCGGCTGTCCAATTACCCTTGGCTTATCCGGGCGGTTGTTCTCCATCCGGAGGTCTGGAGAACCTCCCGAATGATCTCGAGAACTAGAAGAGCTACGGAGATGAGAATAACACCAATCGAAAGCTCGTCACATTTTATGACGCATGAACGCATATTTAATCATGACTTAGTGGTTTTGGGTCAAGAGGTCAAAGATGGTCTTGTCTTTAAGCCCAAAATCTGTGGGCAATAAAAGCACACTGGACATTCAGATACACTGATCTCGAGTACGGAACGGTCCAAAATGGGCCAGCAACTTTTTTGTGGTAAAAAAGGTCTGCTTCTCCCCAGATCATATCAGGTTAGGTAAACAGCCACTGGAATACAACACTGATTTATGTCAAAACTGGCATGCAAGTTAAATTACTTCAAGGACACGTTTTGGAATCACCATTACGAATGTTTCGTCAGATAATGGCAAGTCTTATCACAGAAAGTATGCGTGATTATGCAGATCATCTAAGGCTAAACCAGGTCATATAACGTCATATCTCTCAAAATTTGTATCTCGCGGGTGGGTGAAGGAACGACTGTGAAACAAATGTCATTTGATCGCTACAATCATGCTAATATGTTCCTGAATGACACAAAAGTCAAGGATAGGTCAGATCAGGTCAGGTCAATAACAACTGCTGGTAAAATGTGTCTGCCTCGTTCGAAAAGCCCCGGTGCCCCAGAAGAAAAAGCAGAAATGGAACACGTCTAAGCTCATAAAAACAGTCTTTGATGCCACTCAAACAAGAATTTTTACAGTCAGTACAGTCACGCGAGGCCGTCCTAAGTCCAATAAGAAATCATCTGTATTTCAGAAATGACTAAAAGTATGCATTAGAGATGAACTCTTTATGTTGCCTTAAAACATTTCATGGAGTTCTACAGCATCTTAAGTGACCAGTGACCTTTGAAAATATATCGGCTCATGTCAGGTCAAATAAGATCATGTCATTTCAACGCCGTCACGGGCATAAAGTAAAATGTGCACTTATCATGCCTCACCAGAAGTGAAGGTTAAATGCATTTCATCCCCATGTTGCCGTATGTTCAATTCTGCAACCAACTAAGCTGACCTCAGGCCACTGACCCTACACAAACGGTATGTTCCATCATTCAAAGAGCGTATCAGACGGTTTGTAACCTTTTTTGTCGCAGTCTCCCGCACAGAATTTCTGGCAAAACGACGAAAAATAGCATCTCAGTACGGCTGATCTGAAGTCACGTCGAACAATTTCTTGACAAATTGAGAGGGTACGTTTTGTAGAGAACAACTTAAGGGTTCCTTAATTCCCAATTCATGATATACAAATTTTTCATTGACATTTTTTCTTAGTTAACATCTCTTCTCGACCACCACCGGTACACACTCAGTCACTCACATTTCAAGGTTTTTCTTGTGCCCAGAGCTCACTGTAAGCGTCCTTTTTAGAATCACAGCGTCAACTGGGCCAGAAATATGCAATGCATGACCCATTACCACGGACGTCAAATTTGGCCTAGCCGTGGCCTTGACCTTCGATGAACTTGGGTCAGGTTTCATTCAAGATATGAGGTCAAATTGCCAGAGACATATTGCCCTCCAAACTTTAGTCTCGGTCCGCCTTTCTTTGCGATTAAGTAACCTTGGACGAAAGGATGTTTGATGTTCTGGATGTCTGACATGAACTGCGACGTCATCAGTGATCCAAAGCCGCTGGAATCAGCGCAACTGCGCAACTGGTTCTCAAGATAGACAAGCACACGCACGCACGCGCACGCGCACGCGCACGCACGCGCACGCACACGCACACAGTCAATGGAAGATGGCGAAATATCCAAGTCAATGCCGGATTAATGCCCTCTGCTTTCAGCCTACTGCCAACCTTTTGAGTGGCGTAGTTTGCAGCTTTTTTATTTGCGTGACAGTACGCCATCATAAACTGTTTGGCAGTTATTGCAATAATCGCATATTTGCAATAAACGCTGGTGACACCAAAAACACCTGATTTTCTAACATTTGCAACCAAATTTTGGCCCTCGCACGGGAGTTAAGTCACTCTTCAGATGGCTTTTTAGCGTTGTACATATTGTACAGAGTGACACTAAGGGACAATGTAGTGTGCACAGTACAGCAGTGACACTATGGGACGCATCATCTGCACCTGTTTAAGCAGCCAACTTCGACCTGCCTTCATTTTATCATTCTCTCCCCATTCAACGAATGAATTTCCTTTTTTCCCTGACATCGTGGGTTAGCCAAGTCAGTCACTGTGCGTCTGCTGTTGCTTCGTTCATGGGAAGTCAAACGTTTCCTGACACCACATTCAGCACAAAATGGTGCGCCTCCGAATCAGTACGTGGAAGAAACGCTACGATGTCTCCCGCCCGCGAACCAAGCTCATTTTCCTCTTAAGCTATCTCGATAGTATCCTCATGCGGTATGACAGCAATTGGATGTTAGCTGTGATGCCTAATCTTGTCAGCACCCTAATCGTATCCATCCCTGACGAACATGTTACTGACTTTTTGGCCGGAAGCATTTACGTTCCGAAAGCCTGGAATTAGAAGAACTTTGCCACCAAATTTATAAAATTTGTGCGCTCGGGATGAGACTAGCAAGCAATTCAGAATCGAATCAACGTCGATTCTGATTATCCGACTTTTTTCAGTGAATCAGAATCAGAACTGATCCAATGTTAGGCAACTATGAATCAGAATCAAAATTAGAATCATTTTGGGCCAGGATTTAGGATAGTGTTGTTATGAGTGTGATAAGTAAATTATAACAGTGAATAGTTCGCAAAGCTGTTGGGAATCATCTATGCTTTGTTTACATAATAAATGTCTATTTGCTATCAATGTTTAAACAATGATCTATAACAATGATCTATCTACTAGCACTTAAAGTGGGATTAAATAAGAATATAGCATGAAGGTCCCAGTTATGGCCGAACGGAAGCCGAAATATTTACTTTATTGTTGTAGTGAATGTGTACATTCTACACCATTAACACTTGGGAGATAAGTGCCCACGGGTGGAGCCTACTCTTAAGCTAACTTATGTTTACAATCTCACGCTCGTATTCTTAGGCGAAAAGGCAGGTAACCTTCCCCAAATCCCGTCTTCTCACCCACATTTTGGGTCTGGTTTTTCAGTCTTGTGGCTGTCATTGTTGTCCAATACTATCCTGGTCTATCATTTTATACTACAGATATATATATATATATATATATATATATATATGTGTATGCATATGGCGTAAGTTATACATAGGATACGCATACATATATATTAAAACAACATGATATAGTAACACAACATAATACTACATATAATACAACCCTAGCGGGCCCTAGGATGCCAAATAACCCAGGACCTGACTGCTGCATCTATGCCAGCAACAAAAAAAACGCTCAAGCATGGTTTTTGTGTCTCCACATAGACCCGAAACGTGAATAATGGGCACTGAATCGATTTACTACAGTTATCATGTTACTGGAATCACAATCGTACCGATTCTGCTTTTACCGTAAACCGTGTAAACCGGAATCAAAATCAGAATCGCCTGGACCTGTGGGTCAGAACTGAATCGATTCCCAATTTCGCGAATAGCTTACAAGGTTCCTTGGAACTAAAGGTTTTGGGAAGCGCCCCGTCACCGGTGAGGCTGACCATTAGAAAAAATTGCCGCTGAGAAGAAAACAAAACAGCAAATATCTTGGCATCGAAATGACAAAATCATTTCTTTCTTGACGGTCGGCCCCTTAAATTGTGCGTGTCACTGGTTTCATGTTCAAATACGACGTGGCCTGTAAGCCGCATGGGTAACTACTTAGGAGAGGGCCCGGATTCCTCGTC
The DNA here is from genome assembly GCA_030062745.1 of Capitulum mitella. Taxonomy (NCBI): domain Eukaryota; kingdom Metazoa; phylum Arthropoda; class Thecostraca; order Pollicipedomorpha; family Pollicipedidae; genus Capitulum; species Capitulum mitella. The sequence continues at coordinate 15,295,213 of CP099845.1, forward strand.
GTGTCACTGCCTGCATCCTTTGCCCCCTCCCCAAGCATTCGTCCTTGAAATAAGTACTGGACTGGTATCGCACTGCAACCAACTATTGCACATGCCACAATAGTGTTCCACATAGTGTCAGCGTTAATGTGACAAAGCATCCATGTCACACTGTGACGCGGTCTGGGAGTCTGATACAACTATCGTAAGTATAATGCCTGTGCCAAAGTGGACACTTGAACCCAGTGCATGCATCACAGTGAGTGTTTCACATACCAGTGCCGCAGTGTAACCTCAAAGTTTTCGTGTCACAGTGTCGCCCACAGTAGACGTCATTCTCTCACAAACTCAGTGCCTCTCTCGTCAATCACCACTGGCAAGAAATGCCACACTTAAGGGAGTCTGTCTAGTCAAATATCGAATTTTAGCTGTATACGTGTGATCAAAGAGGGCACTGGCCTGCATCGTCACGTATCATTTGTTTTTCCCGAATCGCCTTCGTTGACCTACGACGGCCAAATATTTACCGATATTTGCCATTACTCCAGCACCGTGCTGCCAGCACAGATTTATCGGTTTTACTCCAGCTCCTTTTCGTCACTGAGACCGATAGCACCGATAATGTATCGTTCGCCCCAGCGAATCATTTTTTGAGTTGCGAGCTTGTCAGCAATGACAGCAAACTGTGCCCAGCGAATCATCTTTCGAGTTGCGAACCGATCGGCGACGACAGCAGACTGTGAACACATCAACCTTAACAGCCTGGCGGTCGAGGCCTTATAGAGGTATGTTGGTAAAAACTTGTACACTGAACGGGGTTTTGACTGTCTGACTGCAAAGGATTTGTTGAATGCTTTTTTTGCCGACATTCTCCACCCCTAATAAGGTTACCGAACGGTTTATCTAACCTCGGAAGTATTTTGCTACATAATAGATATCCAGGAGCTTGAGATAGCTAAGGGCGGTCATAATTAGTGTTATGGGAATCCAAATTCGGGTTTTCGAAATCTTCCAAATTCCAGACCGGAATTTGGTTGGATAAAGCATATCTTTTTTGTCAAAGTTGGACACCTTATTGCACGTCAACTGCCAAAAACGTGATAGATGACTGTTTTCTAATATTCTAAATGTAAACCTGACTCCATGCAACATACACAAGTGACATTTTGACACTGTTATTGAGTACCATGGCTGGCTAAGCTTGGCCAAACTGAGAAATATGTTGGAATTTTCTCGGACTTGGATCTTGGGCAGTTGTAGATACTCACATGCAAGATCTGAAAAAAACTGATGTTTGTTTGTGTACTTGTACTCCAAGAGATTTTGAGTTTTAGGATATGACTGGGCCAGATGAAAGTTCTGTATGCAAGCACAAACCTAGTTCAGAAATAAATCTTTGTGAGTACAGAAGTTTGCAGCTGACTTAGCCATAGTCCTAGTTAAACATTTCTTAGGGTACAGAGAGCACGGATAGAGAATTCTTATCAATATCCCCGGATAGACTGTAAGTTCTTTTTTCTCCGGTTACTGCAAACTGTCGTTTTGAATGATATGGATGGTTGCATTGTCAACGTTTGTATTTTCTGTCCTGGCATCACACTTATGTATCTCAACAGTGAGGCTATTTCTTCTTGTTCATTCTTGTATGTCACTCGGGCATTGGCTCTGTTCTTTTCTTTTATAGTGAATACTTGAATCTGGTTTTGAAACCAATGCAAATAGTCTGCCTGGCTGATGGGTGTCATAACAAAAAGTTGACATGCAGTGTAGTGGCTGCCATTCTGTTGACTGCTGGTTGGCAAACGTAAAACTGACAACAGCCCATTTGCCATTTTGTTATATCAACCTCCCAGTCAAAACTTAGCAGTTAAGAAGGCATGCACCAAAATGCTTCTTGATTTCTTTGTCCTAGAACTTGACTGATGTCTAGATTAAACCTATTCAAGCAAAAAACAGCAATGATGCAGGCACACATACCATTGTTTGTTGGTTAATGCTGCGTGTATATATAAATAATGCCCACCAGTCAATGGTGGGCAGATATTAGGTATTTACATGGGACACTAGCATCATCAGAATAATGGCGGCTATTTCCTTACTGAACATCTGAACATTGTTAGCCATATAATTAATTCTGCTGCATGAAACACATAACTTTGCAGATCTTACTTAACTTATCTTATCTTACTCACTTAACCATAAGTGGTAAAGTGTACGTCAGAATTAAGTGGGCTTTAGGGGATGGCTAATGTTGCCCTTAGGCTAAATAACACTGTCATGAGGTCAGAGGTTACGGGCTTTATCAACCGACATTTGGTATCCGAGGCATTAACAGAATAAACTGTTTCCAGTACCCCTATCAGAAGCCGTAATACATGCATGATGGCTACATTTCAATATAAAGAATATCAAAATTAATATTGTTTGCACAACCTTACTCTGCTGACACCATCAGCAGTTACCGCAAACCCGTCGCAAACCTTGTGGGTGTGTTGCACAAGTGTGATGCCAATCCAGAGATTAGCTAAAATATTTGTTTTCTTTTGGTAGCAACTGGCAAGGTGCAACAAACCTTTTGGCTAACTGTCGATGACATAAGAATAGTTCAAACCTAAAATCAGCCTGTGGGTGTGTCCACTAATAAATGACAGTAATTTTAACAGGGCTATCTAAAACCCGGCTGATAACTCACATGTTGTATCATGTTCATTGTACAACCACATACAGCGCATGTGACAGCAATGCATGCTGGAATCAGCAGCTAATTGCATTTGGCCCCGTACAGGCTACACGCTGTCATTCTGACAGGTGGTGCGTTGTTCAAATATAAGCTGGTCAGTCATCACACATGCCTGCAACCAATTACTGTTTACAGGTTAGTCCCTGTGCACAGCCGGGCAAAGAGAAAAGTCGCCCTGCGACAAGAGCGAACTCCAAAGGCCTACCCGGACGTTGCGGAGATGCTCCGGCTGATGGTAGCTCTCAGGAAAGGCTACATCTCTGGCCCACGTCCGAAGTTCTCCGATTGCACACGACGCATGCATTCCTGTGTAAACCCTGGTGCCAGACCATCGGCGGAGGCATCACCTCGTTCAGGGAGCAACGTGAAGTCCATCGGCGGTACCACTGAGGTGGTCGCCGTCGCCATCAAGTCGCCAAGGAGTCGCCAAGGCGTCTGCACACCCGGAGAGGTCGGCGCCGCCGCCGAGCTCGCTGAGGGATCGGTACATCCGGCACGGCAGGCGCCGCCGCCGAGCTCGCCGAGGAGTTTGCACATCCGGAGTGGCTAACGCCGCAGTTGGCACAGTTAACACAAGGCACAGTTAACCGCAACGCGCCGAGCAGTTGGCGCCGCCCGCGTCACCGCGATTCTGGTCGAGGAGTGCGCATCCGGCGTCGCCGACGCCGCCGCGGAGGGCACAGAGGGGTCGGCGTGACCGGAGCGGCCGGCGCCGCGAATGAGTCGGTACATCCAGCGCCGCCAGTGCCAGCGGCAACGTGGCCGAGGAGTCGGCACATCGGGAGCTGCCGGCGCCGCTGAGGAGTCTGCGCATCTGGAGCGACCGGCGCCGCAGGAGCGCGCCGAGCAGTTGGCGCTGGGGAGGGGGGACTGTGCGTGGCTCAAAGCTCCTGGAGCACGCTCCGGAAGCCGTTGCGCCCCGCATAGTTAGACTCTGGGAATCGCCGGCGGATGGCCCACACGACGCAGGGTGGTGCTAATCGTCGAACACCCCGGCCGAGTTATCCCCATCTGAAACAGGGTACTGTTTCTTATAAGTTATTTGGTATTTTCTGCCTCGGCTGCACCTGACATTGCCTGGTCTACCATGTACCCTGAGATGGATCATGAAAACTGTCACAAGTGAATCATATTTTCAAATGTTTGATTACGTAAGGGAGTTGCATTCTCATGTGCTCTATGAAAATGACTAATAGTCATTTTATTAAGTCTTGTTTGATTCTACACGCTGGCGCAAAAAATCCATAGATGTTTATCTTGCTGGCTGCTGTAAGAAAAATGTGTTCATAAACAAAGGAATGAACTATCTCAGGGAAACGAATAACCAATCCCACCCACGCGTGGAACTGCCAAACTGCAGCCGACATGGCAGTCACACATTTTGTCTTGAACCTGGCTCTAACATCTGCAATCAGTTGCAGTTTGCTATTCAGTTTAGGAGTGGAGGCTTGAGCCCCCAACTTTACTTCAAGCCCCCTCCCAACTTTGGCAAGAAAGTGGGTCAAGTCCGTGAAGAATCCTGTCTTGTGGGTAGGATTGGCAATTTTCCTTGCTCTGCCCCCCCCCCCTCCTTCCCAACATATTTCGCAAAACTATGCTCCGCCTAAAACAAAGATATGAGATGGAATCACAGTTGGTTCAAACAAGTACTGTTGAGACCATGGGTGTAGAATTGGGACAAATTTTGGTATGGAAAAATTCATTCATCAGGCCCTAAAATTTGGCATAACGTATATACAGTACATTATTTTATAGAGCAAGAAAGTACATGAATGGATCAAGATAATGGTATGGGGTCCCATACCAATATGTATGGTATGGGAAGCTCCATACCAGAGGTATACAAAGTTACCCTTGGTTGAGACTGCCGGCAACCAGTCGTAACCCGAGATGACTACATCAACATGTGAGCATTCTGTGATTTCGTTTTGTCTCCTGTGCGCCATTTTTTGTACCATGTACCAATTGTTTCCAGCCCGCTAATTGGTTGCATTTACTACTGCCCCTTAGTGCTGTATTTACACTCGTACAGCTACCGACATTGCGGATTTGAAACAATCCAAATCGTGTGAGTAAATTATCATTGTTCGAAGTCCCAGATGCACTTTTCATTGTTGTCATAAGCCATAGCTAACGTCGAGTATCCGCTGGAATGTCTTTCTGGAAAACCGAAAAGATTAGATACACTCCCTTTAAGTGCAAATCGCACAGCGCCCGATATGCAAACAGAAGGCTTAACATGCTAACTGTCTCTTGAGACGGTCACATAGAACAGGGGATGGCTTAAAATCCTCACAGAGTGGCCTGCATGAGCCACACAGAACGGGACACGGCTTTACATCCTCATGGAGTGGTCTTCGTCGGTCACACAGAAAAGGACATGGCTTACAATCCCCATACCGAGGTCTCCGTCGGTCACACAGAACCGGAAACAGCGATAATTTAGGGTGTGTCGATTTTGGCCTTTTCCTAGAAACCGCACACAGAATAGTGAAAAAACTTGCGAACAAAGTAAACTTTCACTGACGACAGAAAGCGTCTTTTGGATGTTTACGTTCCCCACCGAACGAATATATGACAACCGACTGTAGGGTTGCGCGCCATCTGTGGAGAGCTATTGGAACTACGCGTATTGTGGTTTACTAAGGTCCAAAATCGCATGCCGTTGTGCGAACCGCGGTCTCGCAGCCTTGTTTGTGTACTGCTGGACTCGGAGAAACATGAATAGGTCTACCGGTACATGCAGGTCACCCTTCAGCGTTGATTTTCTCTTCAGCCCTGCGTTCTTCCAAAAAGAAAATTTCAGTCTAAGACAGACTGAGACTGAGACCGTCGGTTTATTCCCTACCGCGTGAAATGTGATGAGAAAAGTCAAATGCAGTGCGAGACAGTGGCATATTGTGAACAATAGTGCACCACGCATTATTCAAGCCAATATCACTGCCAGTCCCGATAAAACAATAAATCAGTCCTTGAAACTAAAATACTCCTGGTTCGACCTGCTCAGATCGGGAGCAGGGTAACTTGCCTTTTACGAACTGAGATCCTTCCTGGAGGTGAATAAAGGCAGGATTTTTCGGTGCGGGAAGCAAGCGCAGATGAACCCGTGCCGGGCTTCTTAGCCAACTAGGGCGGCTGACGCTTTTGTACCTACGCGAACTGCACGCTCCATGGCTTGCGTGTGAACTAGATACCTCCTGATTTTTGCCGGGATGTCCGCGATGCGCTCGATCTCCTCGTTGCGAATCTTTGACAGCAAAAGCGGCTGAGCCATACGTGTGGATTCCCAGTCGATTAAATCGACGTAGATAGCGGCATCAAAACTGATGTTGGGGATCCTAAACGGTCGAACGTCTAACCCGGATTCGCTGTCGCGGCTGGCCAGGATGAGTCTGACTGCTCTGCTGCGGACAGCTGCCGTCGGCCGTCATTGCGAGCAGAATGGCTTTGTGATGAGCCCAGGAGCCATTCCTCTGGATTACGGGCTCGACCACGGTCCGGTCTTCATCTGGCAGATCTCGCCGCAAGCGTATGCTGAAGAACAGGTTTTGTGATGCTTCCGCGCAGTATGGATGAGACTTGATGTAAAACCACACTGGTGCGCAGTGGTTCAGAATGAAGTTAACGAGTCTCTTCAGATCCTCTGACGGCTCCACCGTTCCTATGTACAGATGAAGCAGGCACGATGCCAGTGTAAGCCACCTTGCGTGGTTACGGGACCAGGTTTCCTGCTAGCAACACCCGATGGGGCATCTCCAGACTTCACAGCCATGCACAGATCATAAAGTAACTTCTGGTCTGAGCTGAGCTCACGAGAGACTTCGTCAAGGATCTGGCCCATCTTGCCCGGCACAGTCTGGAACTGGACTGCCCGTAGGGTCTCTACCCTCCCACACGCCTGCTTTTCAAGCGTGCCACTGAAGGACTGGGGTCCTGTTGTGACACTGTCAACTTCTCGAAACACTTCCCTTACGTTGAGCTCGTTCAAATGCAACTGACATCCAAACCAGTGCACCGGGGTATCTCGCACAACCTCAAATCGGCGGCAGATACCTGCATAAGGCCCAGTGTTCACTGCAGTCCCGTCACAGCCGATAACACACACATCGTCCGCATTATACTCACAAGCCACCGACTGCAGTTCATTGAAAACATATACGGTTTTCCCTGAAAGTGGCGTGAAGTGCATTAGATACTCCCCACCGGGCTCGGCGACCAATGCAATGTGTTCTTGCACAACCACCTTTCTCTGCGAAGACGCTCTCGAAGAACTTTCAGAACTGTGAAGACGCTCTCAAAGGACACTTTCAGTATCCTTGCTAATCGCCAAATCTTTCAGTCCATCAAAACATAATGCTGTCAACCCCTGTTCCAGCACTCCCTCGGCCCTTGGTTTCGCTTCATTGATTCTGTTTTTGTCCCTTGCTCGCAAGAGTTTTTCGCATCAACGATTTTAGACGAGTCGTCAGCAGTTACTTCCCCTGTATCAACTTGGTAGGCAATGATAAGCGCAACTGCTGTTCGGTTCGATATTTCGTATCAGTCAGCCGCCAATGCAGTCTGCGTCAGTAGGTCGACGTAGTCGGCGGACTGTTTTCGTCCAATGATGTTTCAGGCTGTTCAGAGGTAACACTGCTGCTTGAATCAGTCATCCCCGAGATCCGAGATGCCACCTTCGGGAGATAGCTCCAACTCGGCTGTTTCTGGAGATCTGTGCTCTTGTTCCTGGAGTGTTGCCCGTCTCGCGGCCTGTTGCTGCCTGCGTCGCCTTTCGAACCGATCTGCATCAGTCTGGGTCCTCGTTGGTCGGTGAGGAAAGGGACTTCAATGGTTGATATTTTCTTTTCTTTGGGATATTTGCATGCACCGGTGTGGAGGCATTTGCAGCTGGCTATGTCCATCAGCTGATCAAACTATTGTCCCAGCAACATCACTGAGGAATCTTGCCTCCTGGATTTTGATCGTTTTCCTGTCTTCAGCCATCGAGTATGGCAGTCACTCACCAACTGCTCTACTCTTGCCTGGGTTACGATCGGAATACCCTATTTAGCCCAGATCTCAGAAACCGAAGCTGCCACGGTTTCAACGGCTGGTCAGATTAGATGATTGCCGCCGCCGTGACCGCTGCACAGTTCTGCGTGAACTTTTCTCAGGTAACTGACCACATCCTTTCTTGTCAGGAGAACGTTCAATTTAAGGTCACTTGGCTGGCCAAACGCAGTGTTCTGTGCCACTCCTTCGTGATCTCCGCGATGTCATGCCGTTGCACTAAACACAACACGAATATACACCGCGTTAGTGCACCACAAAATATCTCGCATCACTGCCGTGCTAACGCCGTAACTGCGTTCAATCCCCAGAACCCACTCTCCTCTCCCGAGCCCTTCTGTCGGCCATTAGGTCCAATGGCACTGGCTGAAATATGCTACTGTTACCTCCCGAGTCAAACCGATCCCTCTGCTCTCCCCTTTGTTTGCATAAGCGAGATGACAAAAAACAAATCGGCGTTGCGCCCACGTTTTCCGTACACTTGGACCTGCTGTTGCGTGGTACGGCTGGAAATCCGTCGTGGCAAATCACATCGGGCTCATGCGAAAGTGAAGCATTTTGAACATGGAAGGTGGCAGACATCCACATTCGGTTGTCTTTGGCTGCCATACTCCACGTCACACAACTTCAAATTGTTCAGTCGCACTCAGAAAGTGTCATTCAAATCGCACGCGATTATCGACTGTATGCTACGGCAACGCCAAATTTTAAGGCCTATAACTGCCCGCCTGAAAATGGCGTTATATGTGGCGCTACCGTATTTTCCCTACAGAAACATTTGTTTGTTCGGTGGGGATAGTAATGTTTTCATTGCCATTTTTTGTTCATATTAAATATTTTTAGGGGCATGCGCAAGTTTTGATCACTCTTATATCTCAATTTCTTTCCATCGACACACCCTAAATCCCTCATGGTGTGGCCTTCGTCCGTTACACAAAATAGGACATAACTTAACATTCCCACAGAATCGCCTCGGTCGTTCAGGCAGAAGACATGGCTTAACATCCTCTCAAAGTGGCCTCAGTCTGTCACACAGGACAGGGACAGAATCATCGGGTTCACTTCTGTCCTTCATGCCACCCAAGGTAACTACAACCGGTCAATCTGGCAGATCTGGCACATCTCCTTTACATCGTTTGTATCCCCTCCGCCCTCTTGAAATTCCTCCAACTTGAAAGACGCGTATCGACGGGAGTATCAAAAGAATTGAGCACCAAAATGATTCATGAGTGTGGCATCAGGACGTCATAACTTCTATGGCTGTTAGTCACGGGCTTTAAGCTGAGTTCCGCCTCGTCATCGGAGCTGATCCAGAGACGACGGATCAGTCATGAATGCAGAAGTTCCGAAATGCGAGATGAAAGACATGGCCGTCGTACACATTTCATTACATATAACACCACAGACCGCGTTGCAACCGCGAAGTCCGGACCATGGTCCCCTTTCACTCCCGTCCCTATGCCTGTGGGTCTCGATAATTATTTAATATGAATGGAATACTTGCTTGGGCAGCGCAGCCAGTTTGAGAACCTCTGACCAGTTCTGGATGGGGTTCGAGTCCAGGTCCAATGAGTCCAGCTGCTGGAAAAGGTCGGCCGGCGGCGCCTCCAGCTCGATGACCCGGTTCGTCACCAGCTGGAGATACCGAATACGTCAATCGCAGCCGGTCCTCGCACGGACACAGCCACTCGGATAATGCTAGAGTCCAGCTCAGTCCTAGTGAAACTGCGCCTTATGACTATACAGAATGAGCCAATGGCTGATGATGTTTGTGCTTACATCAACAGTCGAAAGATCTGCCAGCTATAACACCGTTCAAAGTTGCCCGGGGATGCCCGTCTGAGCGGAACAGTGCGACGCGTCCTGATCACGGCTATTGGCCGGCGGCGCGGTACTGACCGTCAGTCGGTGGACGTCCGGCCACATACGGGCGCACTGAAGCACCTCCTGCCAGCAGTAGCGTTGCCGGTTGGCCAGCACGATGCGGACCGTGCTGAAGGCGGGCCGCAGCGACGGGTCCGGAGACAGCAGGCGGTTATCACTGCCATCAGACCGTTCCAGCCGCTTCAACAGACAGCCCGGTGCAGTTCAAAGACACAGCCCATACATCTGGCAGTACGCAAGCACACATGGTAAGCGCAGCTATTCAGTCAGCATGTCAACGTCCGCTAATCTGTTTTCAACACACACAACACAAACAAAAGCATTTCTCAAGTGTTGTTCACAGCCATATTCAAGCTGGCCAGTTTTACTGTGCGCATATACCGGTCAGGTCCAATCGTCCAGTGAGTCGTTTAACCCTATTCCCGTCTGGGGAGGGGGAGGCTTCTGCAGCCCTCCTCCGCCGTTGTTATCGTCACTTCCAGGATGTTTAGAGCAGCTTCATGACACTAGTTGACTTTTCCTATCTTTTCTTCCTAGATATTACGTCAAATTTTCACAATTTTATTTTGCCCAGGCGTAGCCAGGCATACTTTTCGAAAGGCACTTCGGGCCCGTTTTGACACTGTTGCACGCGGAAGAAAAATACCTGAAAAAACGCAGAAAAATAGTTGTCAAGAGAGAACTTAAAACTCTATATGGGTGTACAGGTAACTAACTGGGAAGCATCCAAAATACCTTTGGTCACCTGAGCTGATTTTGCAAGATCACGTCAAGGTCAAAAGTCACTTGTTTTATTATTTCATTTTGTACACATTTTTGGCGCCAATTCCCGACACTAAAACCGAATAAAGATGACCCGAGTCAGTGCTCTCTACTTTTGTTTTAAATTTCACGTCCATATCAGGTCAGGTCACGGGGCTATGACCTGAAACGTCCGCGAGCGTACTCCATACCACGAAGGTCACAAATGGGATATCGAAAAACATAATCAACTCAGATTACTGAAATTGTTTTACAACTCTATGAACTGAATACAAGTTCATCTTGTGTCATTTTGAGGTCATCTGAAGTCATCTCAGTCAAAGACCACATGCTAATCGGATGAAAATGTAACCACGATAGTTCCCCATTTTCATGTCTCTGGCACCACCTATGCCAACCATTTACAAACAATATAAAACGTTTGGTACTTTTTAAGTATTTGTACTTTTAGGAAATGTACTTGTCTACAACTACTTTTTAAGTACTTTTAGACTAGCTGAAGTCCGAAGATAAACATATACCGGCCTTTACGTTATTATTCATTATATATTATATTATGTTAATTTCTATTTTATCAGAGAATATACCTTCTATTTTCCAAACCCGCTAAACGGCTATGAATTATGCAAATCTTCTAAGCCTATGGCTGCAAAGGGAAAGTTCCATGGATATTTCCTAAATTTCTCTCGATTCACTAAAGGTACGGCTCCAAAGGAAAAGTGCCATGGATAGGCTCTCGATTCACTAAAGGTATGGTTCCAAACGGGAAGTCCCATGGATTAGTTCTCGATTTATGCCAATGGCACGGAAATCAGTCCATAAACATCGGAGTTATAACAAGTCAAAAATAGCCCTTTCTGACTTTGGTGCTCTCCCTCCTGACAAGGTTTTCAAATTTTCTTTGAAAAAACAATGTAGTTCACGTTGCAGTGAATCGATTGCCGTTTTTGTAATCCAATCGGATGGCTAGTTCGCGACATCTCGGGGGGAATAAGTCCCCCCATACGGGAATGCGCCCTAGCGCTACTGGTACCAATGCAAGTTATGAGTTTGCAAGCTGAGTCGCCTACTCTTCTTTCCTTAACTCTTCAGAGAAAAGTGGCGCACTTAACAACCTCCCCTCCTGACCAGCGGTAAGCAACACACGGCCACCATAGAGGTCAACTAATTCTCACTCTCGGTCTTTGACTAACTAGGCGCATTTAATGCGGTTCACCCCAAATTCCTGTACACAGGGTTTCCCGTCCACTTGCAGTCAATGAACCCAGCAAGACGCCTCGTCTTTCGTTTTTCTTGAAACTGTAAAGTATCATTTAAAAGATGGTATGGTACATATCTTTTTCCATGATGCATTCCACCTTGATTTCATTATTTTCGGCTCGATGAAGTGTACGTTTCAGTGATGCGAGCTCATGATACTGTTGTCACTACGGCTGTCACCTGTTCGACAACACCCATAAAACATACGCTTCGACAACACCCATAAAAAGACGCACGGGTAATGTGGACAAGAGTTTCCCAACCGATGCACTGCTAATGAGTGCAAAAATCCAAGAGCTTATATTATCCTCGGAAGATAACGCCATAACGAAATATATTTTTTCTTGCTGTTTACTGGTGTTTTCGGGCGCGCCGACTACTGATAATGAAAGATCTAGTCCTTCAGAAGTTGTCAGCCTGTCGCCTGCGTCATGGCTAAGTCGGGCGGTCCCTCCGTTTATTTTTTCTGGTATTTCACGTCCGACCCCTCAGCCTAGGGATTCACCTCAAAACATCCCAAAATTTCATCTTCTGACCTTTGGTCACATACGCACAGTCTATCATTTCTATCGTCATCCTTCTGGTGTGAGAGGAACTACCCAGTCAGTCAGTCAGTCAGTCAGTCAGTCAGTCAGTCAGTCAGTCAGTCAGTCAGTCCGTCAGTCTCTCTCTCTCTCTCTCTCTCTCTCTCTCTCTCTCTCTCTCTCTCTCTCTCTCTCTCTCTCTCTCTCTCTCTCTCTCTCTCTCTCTCTCTCTCTCTCTCTCTCTCTCTCTCTCTCTCTCTCTGCGCTGACCTGAGGTTGACAACCCGCAGATGGGGCAGCTGTGAAGTAATGCCCGCGACGGCGGCCCACGAATTCAACAGGTTCTCAGCCAGATCCAGCTCCTCGATGTTGGGACAGATCTCCCCCAGAAGCTGGCAGCCAGTGGTTAGCGGTCAGTCATGAAGCCCAGTACAGAACAACACAGCATCACGGCATCGCGCACAGAACTATTAGATCAGATCAGATCAGATCAGATCGGATCAGACTATCACAGACTCGGCAAAACACAGTGTTTCATATCCCACCTCCCAAACTAACTTTTCCGCGTCGCGTCAGCAATTGGTCAAGACCTCTACCACCTATCAACCTCTCCATGGCAGCGCTACGATCACATCTCTCCAAATCACGGACCACTTCGCAGCAGAGATTGTAATGTACTGTGTGTATTGTACATCAGAGGGACGTCGACAGCGATAAAACACCTGTGGCTGGTAAGTCCCAGAGTCACAGACTGGGAAATTTACCCAGTTGAAATACGTACTCATTCATTCATCTCGCCATTGCCGGCGGAAGAAAAAACAATGAACTGAGACGCAGAAAGAGAACGCGAGTCGGGATGAAACAGGCTGCGACCAGCCCAGCCGCCGTAAGAAAATGTCCGTTTGCCTGCCTCTGTACGCGGGCGAGGGAAGCGGAAATGATCGTCTCGCTGGGTATGACGAGAATGGGGTTCACTTTTTCTGATGACAAGCGATGAAAACCCAAGTCCGCGGGCTCGCCCCCGGAGAGCACCTGATGGGCTAGTGCCAAAGTTCTTGGTGTCACCGCGGAGGTAAGCAGAAAACCAATAAGAATCAACGCCGTATTGAGCAAGTTTCAGCAGTAATTCTGAATGATCAGTAACATCAAAGCATTTGCTGAGGTCCAGGAAGCACAGCAGAGAACTTCTGCCGCTGTCGGTGGCTGGTAAGATGCGATCAGTGACAGGAATGAGGGCAGTTTCAGTAGAGTAGCCGGGCCAAAATCCGTGCTGGGTCATTGAGAAAATGTAGTTAGCTAAAAAGCATCGGTACAGCTGAATCTGGACGACTTTCTCGACAGTTTTGGCGATAGCGCGTAAGACTGAGATTGGCCGGGACGAAGATGGATCAAACAGGAACCCAGACTTGACAATAGGAGTGACAATACGGTATTTCCAGACATCGGGAAATTCTGCAGAAGTCAGAGATGAATTAATATGGAGAATGATGCCGCTCCTTACATCGAATAAGGCCTTGAACACATCCATGTCGAGACCGTCATGCCCGGCAGACGAACTCTGCATGCCAAAAACCACCTTTCGGAGTTCGCCGCAGGAGACAGGTGACACGGTGAAAGTGCAAGCGCCAACACGTGGGCGGCGGCATGGTAATTCAGGGCAGCCCAGGGCGGCGACCTCGCCGGCCGTCCCCGGGCCAACGCCGACAAAACAGCTTTTGAGCGCAAGCTGGAAAAGGTGAAGTTTTTTGGTGTTCAATAATGCCGGAAAATATGCTCCAAAAACATTTTATACTCACAAATTTAATCTTCAGTCAGCATCAAAAAGCTCCACTACAACCATCTTCAAAAATTTCTACTCTGCAGCCAAACAGCTCTACCACCATTCAGAATGAGGCAGGTATGATGTCATAGTTGACGTACACCAAGGACGCCAAGACGCCAACTTACACCAGTATTACTGCTTGTAAAATTTTGTAGTCCAAAACAAAAATTATGCTCCGACACCAAGAACAAAAACCACATTTTCCACTCTGGTTGAGTGTGTCTGCCGAGACGCCTACAGCACTGCTCTCATCGCATTTTTTAATGCCGATGACGTTTTGAATAGAACGTCAAACAGACCCGGTGGCAGTTATTTTTCGGTCAATATCAGTAAAAGCATCGTAATAGCGGAGCGGATATGTCTGTTTCTCTCTATAAATGGTCCAACCGCGGCCGTCGGTGCGCAGGGCCTCGCGGCGGCAAGCCATCAGGGACAGAGTTTGCTGGGAGATTGGTGGTGGGACTGGGTTGGGGATTTTCTTAGAGATGATCGGTCTAGGCCCATCAAAATTCGACACTGCCAAACTGGGTTTGACTACTGCACGTCGCCTACGCAACGAGGTTTTCCTACCTAGTTCTATTTACCTCATTCGCCGGGCATAGGAACCCACCGACGGCAAATCATTGCCCCACAGGCGTCATCAGGACATGAAGACAAAACATCGATCTAGTTTTCCGTGTAGCTATTTCTCTAAAACAGCGGCATTTTCCCTACGACATTACGAGCGATCCGAAACCGAGGCGTGTCATGCGGGTCATGTCACACTGGGGGCACAGACTGGGGAGTGTCATACGGAGGATACACATCGGGGGCAGGGACAACTCCACCAGGGAGTACCCCAGACGGCCGACAGATACGACACGCATCAGAATCACACGGGCGGCACTCACCGGGGGCGTGTCGCCGACAATCAGACAATCTCGGACGTAAACGTTCTTCAGGGATTCCAGCTTGCTCTGTTTTTTGTTCAACTTCGACAGACCGATCACCTGCCGAGTACAATGCGGAGCGAAACTGGCTTAAGGCGCATTTACGACAGCCGCCTCATTCCATAAAAAAATCATTCAGACAGCTTGTAAATGGTAAAGCTAAGCTAAGCACCACTTATGCCTGTTGCCGCGGCGGCGCGGCTACACTCCGCAACAGCTGATGGGCGTCGCGACGCATATGCTACGTTATACGTACGTCATACCACGTCGTAGCACGGCCTCCGCTTACCCTCCTCGAGTACAGCGATCCCAAATCTCGAGCCAGACCACCGTAAATTGGAACCTTGCGTTTCACCCTGTGTAGCATGCTCGCGCTTGTTTGATAAGTCGCGTCAGTGCCTCCCATGTCCCAGCGACTGCCGATTGGCCGATGTCATGAATACGTCGTGGAACGTCACCAATCGGCGACGCGCAACAGTCGCGGGACAGCCGAGACCAGTCGCGCGGGAAAATCGCGAGTTTTTGTCGTCTGTGTTAACCGAGTTCAGTTCGTCTCAGTTCCAAAAGCTCATTCCGATAATGCCTCACTAACAAGACCAACACGCGACGACCGGCTAGTCGCAAGCTGTCCAGGTGTCTTGGCTGAGCCCAGCTGGACTGAACTGGACAAACCTGGCGTCTGGTTGCGTATCTCAGCGCAGCTGAGCTGGGCTGACCAGAACAGATGTGACGTCTGGCCCGTCCTCTGAGCTGAGCCGATCTGAACTCAAATGAACTCAGCTGAGTTCAGCCTGACTGGCCTGGACAAACTTGGCATATGGCCATTTCTCTGAGCCGAGCTAAGCCGAATGGAGCTGGACTGACCTGGACATACCTGACGTCCGGCCACTCCTCTGAGCTGAGATAAGCAGCGCCAAACTGAGTTGGACTGACCTGAACAAACCTAGCGTTCAGGTCCCGCCGGAGGGCGTCCAATTCATCGCGGTCCACCGTCATCTCCGTGTCCATGATGACGCCGTACCGCTCGATAACGGCCTCCGTACACTGTACGCGCGGACTCAGCTTACGGGGTCGTACCAGCGAGCCACCTGTCTCGTGACTGCAACATGTTTATGCACAGATAGCAGAAATGGTGCAGTCGGCCAACACAGCAACAAATAAGGACACACTAAATGATGACAGTGATGTCTCACAATGATGTCTGATTTAAGACTTAATACGCGCACTGGAAGCGGGTGGGTCTTTCCCCCCCCCCGCCTGTTTTTCCTCGAAATCTCGAGAACGGATCGGAGCTGGTTGCTGCTACTTTGTGTCATTTATAGCAACTGAATAACTCCTCTGACGCGAAAAAATCGAAAATCGGCCGGAAATTTCCGAAGTTTCAAGCACTGGAAGTCAAGCAAACAATGAAAATAACGACTGGCGCTCACAAATGGGAACTTTGTAAAATGACTAACGCTCTACTTAAGATCACCGTTTGACCACAATCAGGCGACGTCATTCGGGAACAAGTGGGATGTACCAACAACAAAGCCAGGGTCAATATCGGTTAAGGCCACCAAAGGTCAAGGTTAACCAGCTTGTGACCTGATCCAGATTTCCTTTGCAACATGTCGGTTTGAAATATGCATTCAAAAACCCTAATAAAAATACGTGTGCACACACTGATACCCTGACGTATACCAGGGTCAGTAAAGGTCAAGGTCATCAAAGGCCAAGGTCAAATATTTTGCGACCTGGTCCAGATATGTTTTGTATCAAATATGCATTCAAAGACCCTTATAAAAACATGTGCGCGCACATGGATATACTTATATATACCAGGGTCAGTGCACGTCAAGGTCATCAAAGGTCAAGGGTAACTATTTTGTGACCTGGCCCAGGTTTGCTTTGCAATATGTCGATTTGCATGAAATACGCATTCAAAGACCCTACTAAAAACATGTTTGGCACATTGATATTCATATGTATATACATGGCCGCATATGCATGCATACATACATACATATTATATAGATTTCTACGTTCCACAGCGCTCAAACCGTGTTACTGGGTTCAGTATAACGACACAGCTCAAACACAGACAGTCGATGTCGCTAACAGCCTAGCGTCCGTCTAGACTCTCTGGTGTGGACTGTATGTTTTATGGACACTAGAGATCCGCGACATTTAAATGGGCTACGCTCGGCTCGGGCGAAAAGTAAGGAGGAACAGGTGGGAAAATTTAGGGGAAGCAGGCGCAGAGTGCTACAATTCAGCAGCATGAAAGGAAAACCATCCAATTCAAGATGGAATACGGCCCTACATGAGAATGCTACAATTCAGCAGCATAAGAGGAACACCATCCAATTCAAGATGGCATTCGGGTCCTAGCCGAGAATGCTACAATTCAGCAGCATGAAAGGAAAACCAGCAAATTCAAGCTGGTATAGGCGAGGCAGGAGCTCTAATTCAGGAGCATGAGGAACGCTCCAATTCAGGCGCGCTGGGATAGGAATGAACCAATTTCCAGAGTGGCAATTCAGCCATCCAGGAGACCTCCCATTCAAGAGGTCAAGGCGAGGGCAAAAGGAAACTCCCGAGCCTCGCGGACTATCATTTTTCTGCTATACGTCACTCCACATCACTGCACTGCCGCACACCATCACTGACAACGAAGTTCCGTGTTGAGACGTCCGAACAGTTTGAGCGCCAGACAGGAAGAGGCCGAGGACGTGTTTACGCCAAGCTTATATAGCGCGAGCGAAAGAGGTCGCGAGACAAAGGGAGATGTATTTTGGGGACGGAAGAAACGTAAAAGCAAACAGGTGGCCGGCCGGGGCGCGAAACCGCCGGCGCAAGGCGGCCGGCCGGCCGGCCAGGGCGTCGCGGCCCCACGAGGAACAAAGGCGGAGCCGACACAGATGGCCGGCCGGGTCTGGCGAGACGTGCCGGACCGCCGGCGCAGGCCGGCCGGCCGTCGGACCAGCCGGCCGGGGCTTCGCCGCCCCACGGACAGGTCGCTGCACGACCGACGGCAACAGTTGACATAAAACTTACTTTAGGCAAAAAACCTTATCCAAGGTCAATGACCTCGCTTCACCTTTTTTGACTTTGCGGAGGTAAGTAAACGCCCTGAAAATAAGCCAAAAGATGCGCGCAGCGCAATTATTTACACTCAAGCTACCCCGTGCTGCTCGAAATCTGATCTGCAAAAGATGAAAACATGACGCCATAGGTCAATGAACTGACACGCCCTCGACCCATAACCCTCGTCAAGACCCCAAATGAATGGAAATTGTCGCATTCCAAATTTTAACGCTCAAACAAACACCCTTTTCACGTTTCGTTCGAAAAGTCGTACGAAATGGCCTGTAAGGGCCGAGAGTGTCCACAGTTGATCCTTTAGATCTCATTTGACCTTGAAGATATTGGCGTAGGGTCATGAAAATTGCACACGTGAGTCATTGCGGCCCAACCCTATCTACACAATTCCACATGTTTCTAGCTCCTTCCGTTTCCGAGATCAGAGGGGACACTTTCGTGCCCTCCTCCCCTTCCAGTGCGCGCTAGCGCGAAACCCGCTTCCCCTGCGCGTGTTTATCAAATTCAAGCAACGAATTCCAACAAATCACTGTGCGAGTGGCCATGCTGACACTTCTGCTCCATATCACAATGCCATCACAAATTACCAACAGGGCATTTTCCTACCTGGTCTTGAAGTACTGCTTTCCCTTGACACAGCCATTGTGTTTGCCACGCTCTGGGTTGTCCCACTCGACGCCGACCCACAAGCCATCTGAGCCGTCCACAGTGCCCACGAACAGGACCGTGGCCCGCTGTCCATCACAGGAGACCCGGTCGCCGACACGGATCTGCACGCCTTCGGCACAGTCGCCCTCAGAAGACATGCTGTCCACACCTGTTGCCACCAGCATCTGGTCACCAGCACACCAGAATGCACACCCAGCTGGAGCTGACCATGTCCTGAGCCTGCACCACGGAGCCCAAGTCAGGGAGCATGGCAGTCAGCAGGATCAGGCCAAATTGA
Organism: Capitulum mitella; assembly: GCA_030062745.1. NCBI lineage: Eukaryota > Metazoa > Arthropoda > Thecostraca > Pollicipedomorpha > Pollicipedidae > Capitulum > Capitulum mitella. The sequence goes on from CP099845.1 coordinate 15,314,192, forward strand.
TTTCACAGTAAGAACTTACCATACGCCTACCTTCACACTATGCCAACAGGGTGCTTTTGCCACAACTACTGCGGCCAAATTCAGTCAGTTGGGTGCCAAGAATGCAGATATAATTCATGCTACTGGATACCTCTGCTGCTGGGCTTCCTTGCAGCTGTATTGCTCCTCTCCTCACCTGAGATCAACCAATCAGCACTGAGCAGAGGATGTTGCCAACCTGGTGTCTAACTGCCCTGGCCAATACAAATCGGATGGGCATGTCTGGACTCATGAAGGGTGCTAAGGTAAATGGAAAGGCAGCCAATAACCAGAGGTGGCGATTTGGAGCTATGGCAGGAACAAGTCTGACAGCATGAGTTCTAATCTCCATCCTCAACACCTAACTGACTGAATTTGGCCACAATGGCCAGAATGATATCACTTTCACCATTCAGCATATTTAAATGACTGTAAGCTCAATATTGTTAGTATGCTTGGTTGCAGGGTGATGCCCATTTTGCAAATGAGGCATAACAAAATTTGTTGAGAAAACTGATCATGATCATGCAAATAGATGCCCCACATGGCAACAAACAAGGTTGGGTCAACTGAGGCCAGTTTAAATCAATAAGTGAAGATTCAACATTTGCTCTTCTCCATAAATATTGACATGATTCAAAACTGGGTCTTGTGTGGATGCATTCTGTTGACCTTGGTGGACCTTAGACGACCATGTAATGAATGGCCAACATAAAGATTTAAAAGTTTAAGCTACCTGCTAACTGCCCACCAGATGGTGTTATATTTCATTTTGAAAGGAAGTATTTCAATACATTCATGCATTTTCAAATAATGACCCAGGCTGAACTTGACTGACTGGAAATAGGTCAGGTCAACTCTACCAATGCCTACCAAAGCTTAGAACATGATGTGGACTAAGCTTCCTAATAATTTGGTTCCAGATGGTTCTGGGGGTCTACAGCAAGGAAATGGCATTAAGTACTTCATACTCCATCTTGCTCAGGCTTGACCAATTCAACTTAGGTCATTTACACTTTGAATGTCATGAAATCGTCATACAGGCTAGCTACCACAATTTTTCTTGCCAGTTGTTAAATACATTGGGGGACAGAGGGGGAAAATATCTCACCACCAACACATATAATTATCAGAAGAGGGACATCAGTGTGAGTGTTAAGTGTTTGAGTTTCTCAGTCCACAAGGAAGCAGTGAGTGTTAACTGTCAAGTGTTTGAGTTTCTCAGTCCAAAAGGAAGTACCTAAAATGGTTGACTGTTGCAAAGTGAACATGTCTTTAGTTTTATCTGTTTGTTTGTATGTCCCATGGAGCACTAACAGGATGAAGCACAGACTTGGGCCATTACAAAAGGCACATACCTCTATCATGAAAAAGTGTGCCCAATATCATGTTGATACATGCACAGATTCTCTTCCATTATTATTTTGTGAGCTAGTGTATTCTGTGCCATTCTGATTTTTTGTGACATGAGAAATGATAGAGGCAAAAGAGCAACATATGTGCATCAACCTTTCCTTTATACTAAGCAAAACTGCTTCAACAACCCACAATTTTCTTATACAAGCCTTTGGTATGCCTCAGCAAACATTCAGTGATGATAATATGGGTAGACTTCATACTTTCCAATGGTTGTTGTGATTCGGAGATGGGAAGTACCAATGCAACAGGATTCTGCACATTCTGGTTGATCCTCAAAAACAGAACCAAAGAAAACATTGGCAAATGCGTCAGGCCACTGCAAGGGTGTTTGGAGTTCGCAATTAACAACACCTGCACCACTGCTTGTCTGTCATTCAATGCATGTGACACATTTACAGAGAGCAACTTAACAAGGTAGGTTGCTGTCAAACTTAAATTTGTGCCCTGCTTGGTGACCCAGGACCAGGGAAATCACCCCACTGTGAGCAGGAACCTACAGGAAGTACAGCCAGGCCAGAGACAAATCTCCTTTTCAATTCAGACAAATTTCCTTTTCATCACTGGTGATGACAACAGAGTTCATGGCCAAGTCCCAGGAATAAAACAGACATCATCCCAGGGGATGATTCCATCTTTCTTGTGACTGAGGAAAGGTGCTGATCATACTGTGAAGAATGCAATGATCTGTTTCTTTGCCATAAATACAATTTTCACTGCAAGTTTGTTCCTTTGCATTACAGGGGGTACTGGCTGAACAGGCCTCCCACTTCTCATAATTCCAGAAATCCACATAGTGGCTTTGACATATTGGTATTGAAAGGTGCACAATAAAAATATACCTCAATAGAAACAATTTTTTACTTGACCAACTACACAATGCCCAAAAATCCTCTAGAAATGGTCCAGTCACCCACTGCCTCCATTACTAGCACAAATATGAAGCACATCTGGTGCAGTGATCTGCAAAACAGATCACTGCCAACCAACAAGGGCTGACAGTTCACAAGTGTCACAAAATATAATATCATTGAAAGATTTTCACAAAAACAACAGTCTGAAAATTCAAAATAATAGGAAACAACCAATGGGACAGAGAGATGGACTGGACAAGGACAGGCATGGGTGACAGGGAGGGAAGAGGGATAGAGAAGAAAAACTTGGATAGGACTGGGATATACAGGGGGGACAGGGATAAAGATGACCATCATGGAACAGGACATGGAAGGGTATTGGTTGGGAGACCAAGGTCTGAAGGCAAGGTTTTTATGGGGAAAGATTTGTAGTCCAAGGTTTGTATGCATAAAGTTTGTATGACAAAAATTTTGTATGATAAAAGGCTCCCATCAGGAAAGGTTCATGATCAAAAAGGTCTGTACTGCAAATGTTTGTAATGAAAAAGGTCTGTACTGCAAAGGTTTCTATGGGGAAGGTTTCTATGACCCTGGTTTGTAAGGGAAAAGGTTCATAACACAAAAGTTCCTTAACCAGAGGGTCATAAACCTAAGGTTTGTGTCAGAAAGGAATGGACCTATGAAAGTAACCCAGTCTAACATAATGCAACCTAATCTAACCTCACCTTAATGTAACCTAACCTAACCTAACCTAACCTTTGAAAGTAACTTTTCATTGGACCAAGACAAGCTCAAACACACTCTTTGTCCAACCCACTACCTCTAATATCCTGTACTGCACCTTCAGCATGACTAACTGGAAGAAACCTTTTCTGATATAAATCCTGTGAACAAAAACCTTTTCTGGTACAAAGCTTATGTTCAGAAACCCTTGGCTATAAACTTTTTTCCTTACCAACCTTCCCCCTTATGAACCTTTGCCTTATCAACATTTTCCATGGGAATGTTGATAATGGAACTCTACAGTGTTGCAGTCTCTTACTTCAAACTTCAAGGCTTGCATTTTCATGGAAGTTTTTAAGTCTCATCATACTACACAAACTTGTGAACTGCCAAACCTTGTCAGCTCACATCTATCTGGCTAAGATCAAGGCTGGAAAAGTTGTTTTTGGTGTTGATGGACACCAGAAAATGCTCTCCAGGCATTTTGTACTCCCGAAATTTGATCTCATGCCTAAATCACAGTTAATTATTATCACATTTATTATCTAACTCTGCAGGCAAATGACTGTTTCCATTCAATCGCTTTGCACATTTCTGTACTCCGAAACAAAAACTATGCCATGACACCATGAACAAAAACTGGCTTCAGCTAAACGTAAACTTCTGACCGACTAAATTCTAAATAATCCTCTGTATAATTACCATAGCTGTACAGAGCATATCATCGTGTATTTAAGCATACTTCTGACTGCCTGAATTTCTCGGAAATAGCAATAGAACCGTAATGATAACGTACCACACAGTACCACCGTGCAGGGATCGGCAGACGGAGAATAACAACATTCCACAGCACAAAATGTGGTGCTTCCAAGGTTAAGGTTATTGACACAAGGATGTATGAAGACCCTGAACACATCTTCAACACATCTTCGTAAAAGTTTAGGACCTATTCGTCGGAAGAGAGGAAACGAAGTTCAGGACGAATACATTCTAAACTTGGCCAAGTTTAGGACGATTTGTCCTAAACATAATGCTATGGGAACGCTGTTTAGGACTAATGCTGCATAAAAATAACGCTACCGGAAACGGGTGATGACTGGAAACCGGAAATGCGTGTGAATAGTGGAGAAAAAAAGAAGACTCGGTCCTGTTTTACGGCCTTGACGAACAAACCTCAAGCATGTGTTACAGGCCCGGGTACCCGAGTATGGCAATGAAGTGGCACCGATGGGTAGAATCTAGATCATGTGTAAGGTACGTGTTGGACATGATTACGAAAAATTAACAGCCTTCTTTTATTCCTTTTCATTAACACATGAAGGCCAGAAATCTGCAAGAATATATTAAGTTATTTGTTGGATTAGTTCATAATTTTTACTTATTGAGGTCATAAATACGTGATTAATCTCTAGGAAGCATGCACCTGATTTTGCTTATTGGTATGTAGAGAATGGAGGAGATTCTTGTTCTCAGTAAGCAAAACAGAAACACATTATTTGAAGGGTTGTATACCACAATACCTACCATATGTGCCTGTGTGCCAGAATTCCAGAGTGTTATTAACATCAGGTTTTGTGAGCAATGAGGCTGTGGAAGGCCTGTGTTCCCATTGCATTCTCAAGCATTCTCATTGCCTCATTTCCAGATATGGTTGCTATTGCTATGCTCATTCATCCACGTTGGCATTTTTGACTCATTTAATACTTGTGGTATGTTAAATTCACTTATGTTGGTAGATTTGCTGCAGGTGTTGTCAATACTTGCAGCTGCATAAACAGGTACAAGTAAACAATGATTTCCTTGTCCCCAGCAAGAGACTTATTGAGGGCAAAGAAGGCAGGTTGGGCTTTTTCAATGGTTGTTTTCATGAACACTGATAGTTCAGATTTGTGAAGGTACAGGACAGCTTGTAATGTTGTGTTTGTCTGTCTCTGCCTGTTTCTCCTTCTTTATCAATCTGCCTATATCTGTTGTTGTCTATGTATCACTCTCTTTATTTGTATGTATTTCTGTTGGCTGTGCATATGTCTGTGCATCTGTCTGCATATGGGTCTTGCCCTGTGTGCCTTTTTGTATGTCTGTGTTTATGTCTGGCTGAGTGGTAGCAAGGATGTATGTCTGAATGTCTGTGTGTTTGTGGATGTGCCTTTGTGTATATGTCGTGATATACCTGTGATATACACAAGTATGCACCAGCGACAAAAACTGGAAAAAAGGTTTGCTTATTTCAAGAAAAATTGGGCAATAGCAAAAAGAACGAAGTTCAGTTGTTTTTTTTTGGGATGGGGGAAGAAGGTAACCCAAATGAGGTCGGCTGTTGATCCGACAGAGCTTGTCCCTCCCGCCGAAAATGCAATCCGCCGTCCCTGGTCGGGAACTAGAGTTGAAGGCATCTGGTAGCCGTAGACCGGCTTCCAAACCAAAGGCTTTTGAAGGGAAACTTCTGCGATTTAGAGAAATTTAGCAAACATTGAAATTTCAAGGTTTTTTGATACGAAGCCATGATGTGAACTTTGTTACATCAAAGCGCGAGGTCCTTACGATAAAATTTTGAATCAGTATTTAAAATTTTCGTCGGGATTTGTGGGGGCTCGTCCGTTTCCGTTCATTACATTCTACTCTTTCAAACAGACAGATAATCCGACCATTGACAATCGGGCAATAATCCGACAATTAATCCGACAACAACATGCATGAAATAATGGTAGCATGACACAAAACAATGGACACATGACACAACAATGAACTACAAGTTGCTGGATCAGAAAAATCTTCGACACGGCTTAATAAACACTTTCAGTCTTTCAGTCACAGCTGGTCGTCTCTTCCTTGCGATGAGTGGATGGCTTTAGGTATCATCGATAGGATGAAGTGACTCCAAGGTCACTGGAGGTCATCCAAGGTCAACCGTCAAAAGTTATCTGAAAAACATGTGACCATGAAAGTTCCCCTTCCCATGTAATTGGCACCGCCTACGCTAACGTTATACAAACATTGTGGTACAATTTGTGCTTCTTTGGCATAATATAACTAGCAGAAGCCAGAAGTGTTTTTGCGTTTTTTTCTTCATTCAGTTGTTGGAAAACGTATCCTCCAATGTTTTAGATCCTGTGGACGCCTATGAATTTTCTCAAAATGTGAAATGTATGTACCAATGATAAAAGTCCCACCCATAATGTCTCGATGCATGGCAATTTCATCAAACTCGGTCCATAAACAACGGAGTTATAGGAAGTTGAAAAATATCCCCAATTTTGACTTCTTTGCCCACTTATATCTATCCATTCCAAAATCTTGACAACTTTTTATAGAAATGTAGTTTACGTCATAGCAAATCGATCGCCGTTTGTTGCGATGAAATCGAGCGAGTAGTTTTCGAGACCAGGGGAGCCGAATTCGCCCCCTGCCGGGAATCGGCCATACCGGTAGCCTTCCGGGAACAGGGTTACGCCACATTAGGTAATTAGCACTGGCACTTAGAGGTATGCAGTCGATGGTTTGACACCGAAAGGTGTCTTGGTATGTTTCGATACCGTCATTGCACGTGACTGAAGAGTTTCGGATCTCTCTGACACTCCGAAATGGTTGGAGTGCACTTGTGCAGGAGATAGCTTTCCGCTGTATTAAAGCACACGGGCCAGTTAGCGTTGACGCTTTGGGATATGTAATCGATGGTCTGACACCAGAGGTACCTTGTCTGATTCCATACTGGTGTTACACGTGACTGATGAGTTTCGGATGTCTCTGGCACTCCGAACTGGTTGGCGTGCACTTGTATAGGAGATGGTTTTTGATCGTATTAAAGCACGCGGTTCATTAGGACTGACACTGAGAGATATGCCGTGGATTGTGTGACACCGGAAGACGTCTTGGGGTGTTGCCACACTTGGAGTCGACGCATGCACGTGGATCCATTGCATATCGATTGGATCGATCGATGTGCAATCGATGGTGTGACGCCAGAAGACTATATGCCATTGGCACTTAGAAATATGGAATCGATGTTTTAACGCCAGGTGTCTTGGTGTGTTCCCATCCTGTCGTTGCACGTCACTGATGAGTTTGAGATCTCTTTGGCACTCCGCAATCGTTGGCGTGCACTTGTACAGGAGATGATTTTTCACCGTATGCATGCCCATTGGCCATTTATAACTGACGTTAAGAGACATGAAATCGATGGTGTGACAGTGGCATCCGTCTTGGTGCGTGTGTTGAATTCTACGTGCCTGATGAGTGCCAGACCTCTCTGACACTCCGATGTGGTTGGCGTGCACTTGTATAGGAAATAACTTTAGATGGTATTAAAGGACATGGGCCATTGACACGGAGAGATATGCAACCGATGGTATGACACTGGAAGGTGTCTTCATGTTTTGCCATAATGGTATAGCACGTGACTGTTTAATTTTGGATCTCTCCGTTAATTCAAACCGGATTGGGTGCTTCCTATCAATGACGTCATTTTGGCCACCATCGGAATTGGTGAACGTTTGGAAGGGATGGTTTTATTTATATTTGCGTTCGAAATGTGTTGTATCCAGAAAGAAAAGCATTTTTCCGATTAATTCAGGGAAAAGCGTTCCATAATGCAATAGCTAAAAGATACGCTTGTATTTCCCTATTCTGTAGAACAAAAGAGCGTTTATTAGATGATTTAAGACCCTCGTGCTCCCGTGCACAATGTTTTTGTTTTCTTGCAACCGCTGACACTTCCTTTTGCCACGCGCGCCGTATATGGATCATCCGGTGTGCTTGGTTTATGGCCTGCGCTTCTAAAGGATTACCGCAATGAGCAGGACCTCTCATCTCACAACTCCCACACCCAGTGCTCATCCTGGGAGACATAAACGCACACCACCCCAGCTGGGGGAGTCACAAAACAAACAACAGAGGACACACCATACACACATTTATCGAGAACCAAAATCTCACACTGCTCAACACCGGCGCCGCCACCAGACAACCCCAGACTAGGGGCTGTAGACAGCGCAATCGACATTTCGTGCTGCACCCCGCGACTTAGTCACCTTTTTGAATGGTCGGTAGAGGACGACCCCGGGCTGAGCGACCACTACCCAACCACATTAAGCTCAGCTCCTGCGCAATCCACCATACAAAACTCCACGCACCCACCTGGAATTTGAAGAGGGCGCACTGGCCAAAATACGAGGCTATGGTGGGCCTCGCATTAGTTAATTCAACAGACCACACCATAAGTGAGGTCTTAGGAGCCATCAGTTCAGCAGCACAGGCCACCGTCCCAAAAAAATCTAAAAAAAAAAAAACGAAATAAGGCATCAGCGCCCTGGTGGACCCCGGAATGCCAACAAGCGATTGCAAAACGACGCAGAGCTCTGAAGCGGTACAAAAGGGTGATGTGCGAAGCGCATCTCCTGGAGTACCGCCGAGAAAAAGCACTCTGTCGCTCAACCATACGTGGAGCGAGGACATCATCTTGGCAAGAACATGCATCCACATTCAATAGATTTACACCCACAGGTACCATTTGGACGCTCATGAAACGCTTCCACCTCAAACGCCCTCAGCCGGGTCCCTCTCCACAACTGACAATAAACAACCAGCGCATCACAGAACCTGGCGACGTCGTGGAACACTTCAAAACTCATTACACCAACGTCTCCGCAAACCACACTTACGACACAGCACTAACAAACTCACTTCAAACACTTGCGGCAAACACAAACATCCAGTCGACCAACAATGAAACATACAACCATTCACAATGTATGAATTACGCTTTGCCCTCAGCAAGTGCGGCAACACGTCGGTTGGGCCGGACGACATTCATTACCAATACCTCAAACACTTGAGTAAAGTATCTTTAACGTACCTGTTGACGGCCATTAACCATCTCTTCTTAAACGACTCCTTTCCGCCAAATTGGCGACAAAGTATATCATTCCCTTGGCCAAACCCAAAAAGGACCACACTCAGCCAAAAGGATACAAACCAATATCTCTCACCAGCTGTGCCAGTAAACTCGTCGAGCGCATGGTAAACACACGCCTCGGACACTTTTTGGAAAACAAGACTGCTCGACGAACACCAATGCGGTTTCAGAAAATACAAGTCCACCGCAGACAATCTCATACGCATAGTACACGACATCAAACACGGAATCAATTATAAAAGCACCACAGTAGCGGCATACTTAGACATCATGGCCGCATTCGACCAAGTCCACAAGTCCACACTTGCACACAAACTCTACAAGCTAGGTCTACGTGGACACCTAACACACTTTCTACTGAACTTCCTTCGGGACAGAACAGTACAGGTTAGATGCGGCAACACCACCTCCAGCTATGGAACGCAGGATCAGGGCCTTCCACAAGGAAGCGTCATTTCACCAACACTCTTTCTCATCATGATTAACGACATGTTTGACGATTTTCACTGCAGAGCACTACACTATTCACTTTTTGCGGACGACGTGGCCATTTGGGTCACTAACACTGCTTCCTAAAAACCAAAAACACCGTTCAATCCGGATTAGACCACATTGCAAAGTGGTGTAAGAAATGGGGCTTCACCCTGTCCGCAGAAAAATCTGCAGTAGTTGCATACGTTCGCGCTACCGGACCACACACCCTCAACCAGCATATCCATGGCGAAGCCATAGAGCAGGTAAAAAGTTTCAAATTTCTCGGAATCCACCTAGACGAATAACTGACATTCCAACAACACATCAAAGACATCACGAAACGATGCGCAAAACGCACCAACATCCTCCGCTGCTTCTCAGGAACAGGCTGGGGCGGAGACAGACAAACACTACTCAGACTCTACAAGGCCATTATTCGACCCGTTCTAGAATACAACAGCTTCATTTTCAACAGCATCTCTCCATCCCTAGCACAAAAACTGGACGTCATACAAAATCACAGCATTCGAGCAGCCACTGGAACATTACACTGTGCCCCGATTGTCAGCCTTCTGGCCGACGCGGACATGTCATCACTACAGATCAGGCGAACACAACAACTGTGTCGGTACTACATAACAGTTCATACCACAGAAAACCACCCGGCACAGTCTTGCTTCAAACCCGACAGACTAGACAAGAGCCGTGCAGCACGCAAACGCCCACCTTTTCATGTTCAAATAAGTACGGCTCTGGCAGACCTTCAGTTTGCCGTACCGCCCACTGCACCCAGACCGCCCCTCAGGCCATTCTGGATTCACAAGCCACCCACTGTAGAATACCTCCTCACAGAACGTAAAACAGACGTAACTCAAACAGAGATACTCGCCAAAGTCCACGAATACACCACTGTCAACAACCACTAATCATTCATATACAAAGACTGGTCCAAAATCGACGGCAAAGTCGGATTTGGACTCTCATCGCCTGGCTTCGAGCTCGGCAACCGCCTCCCAGACCAAACATCAATCTTCACTGCAAAGGCCATGGCCATACTGACAGCCATTCGCATGGCAATCAGACACAACCTGGTTAACGTAGTTGTCTGCTCCGACTCAAAATCGGTCCTACAAGCCATCAGCAATACGGCCGACCCATCACACTACATCACTGATTGCATACAACAGCAAGTGTCCCCTAACGTAAACGACATTTCATTCCTTTGGATAACGGGACACGCCAACATCAGAGGCAACGAGCGAGCAGACCAGACTGCGAAACAATCATTAGTATTTGACACATGCTCAAATTTCCACTAGACGACTGCAAGGCAGCCCTGCAGCAACGCATCCCTACACACCAACAGACGACCTAGACACAAAATCACCACGCACGCCTGTACGGTATCAAACCCACACTTGGCGCCTGGGACACTTCAAATCAAAAATGCCGGCGTCAAGAAGTCGTCCTCACCAGACTTAGAACGGGTCGCACAAAATACACACAACCAATCCTAGAGGACGGCTCTCACCAAGTGCCACAATGCCACACCTGCAACACACCACTTAACGTTAGTCATCTCCTGCTAGAATGTAGGGATTTTGGAACACAAAGACGACCCATTAAGGCCTTCTGCCAACAAAAGAAAATTCAGTTCACCCTGAGCACCCTACTGAGTAACCAGCACCCAGACCTACTGCAGCTACTATTCAAATATCTAAATGACACACATCTAGCAGGAGAACTCTAACACAACATCTACCCAACAACAGCAAACAATACCACGCACTATCAGCATCGGTGACCTGCCTCACGGGAACTTGGCCAGGATCGCGCATTTTATTTACTGGTCCATCTGTCCCGGGCCCGCCCGCGCACAGAGGCAGCCGTGGGGACTGCGCGACCTAACCCGTTCAAGCTACCAACAGGCATCACCGCTACGCTGCACTATACAACACTGCAAATTCTTCTCACTCCTTCCTTTCTTGCGCAACACCCGGCGTGATAGGCGACGTGATAGGCGCTTAGCCAGCGTGAGAGGCGGTGTGGGCAATCTCCTCCTAGTCTGCACGATAAAGACCCCTCGGTGCTTTTCGTGAGGAGTAGGCCATGTGCCGGCACCTTGGCAAAATACGACGTGAAGCATAAACTAAATTCCTTGCTTTTCAGAAGGTCTAAAAATAACGTAACTAGCGACGACTCCCTTTCTCTTCCCCCTGCGCGTCTTGCCCCCGCTTCACGGAGACCCCACACCATGCCGATATTATAAGCGGCATCTAAATTTTGCTCACACACACAACCCCACGTAAAAAAGCACTTGTATCCGTCACTCTTTCACCCTGTAACGTTAAATGAAACACATGCGCTATCTTTAAAATCGCCACATACACTAACGTAACGTAGCTCACACAGACTTCACAGGCGGCGCAGAATGACCAGAAGGTCGAGGCACGCCTCTAAACCAAATATCAATCAATCAGGACCTCCTAGGCCCACAACAGCCTTATTTCCCACAGCATCTTAAGTTAACTGAAAACAATTACTTCCCAGCGAACTGTGGCACATTCATGGTAGGTGTTATGATGGAGAAATTCCGCAATAACATGTCCCTGTCATGCTTACGAAGGACTACATTCAGCATTCTCTGCATTCTCTACATACAATAAGCAAAATGGGATGCATGTCAACAGGCTAATTAGCTATTCTAGGCGCAGGCTTGTCACTTCTCATAACTCCAGAAATCCGCGAGTTGGCAAGCCATATTGGCACCAAAAGATGCGCAATGAAAAAATAGCCAGATCCAAGGCGTTTTGTGCCTTGTAAACGTTACAACTTCGCCAAAATAACCGCCTGCAGCGATCCAGTTATTCACCGCCTCCACAACTACCACGATCTCGAAACACGGAACATTTTTACGAGACAAATCAACGTCAGCCACCAAGGATCGACGGTTCAGAAGGCCTCGTGAAATATGACGTCACCGAAAGATTAACTTATCGCAGCAGTCTCGAAACTCGAAATAGGTTAACAATGGCAATGCAACGGAACAGAGAGGTGGACTGGGACGGAACAAGGACAGGCATGAATATCTGAAAGGGGCAAGGGCGGACCCAGGATCTCGACAGGGGGAAATGGGGGATCCCCTCCCGGCCTTGGTCCCCATTTTTTGTTCTTCTGATATAAAAGGTCAAGGTCAGAAACAAGAGAAGAAAACGCACATTTTGAGCCAGCGTCCAGGACCTGAGTGTCGTCGGCGTATTGCACCACAAAAGCATCGATAAACAGGAACAGAAAGTTTGGTTGGGCTGGCTGCATCGGCTCAGAAGCTATTCACGAAAAACCAAGGGTGTACGCCTGATATATGTTTTCTCACAGCCACCAGCATGATACCGAGAAACAGCCTGGATCTCAAAGGCTGCGACGAATAAAATCTAGATAAAGACACCAGCGGACAGGTAAAAATCCATCCCAATTTCCACTTCAGAAAGTGTCCGTTTTGGTAGTTCTGAATGCACCGAATCCAATGGTGCTACTCGTCCGTACCAAACCTCGATACTTTTCTTTTTTGAAGTGTCTGAACCTTGGAAATTCCGCGCACTTCCACGTTGTGAAAACGGCTTTTCTGACAGCCATTTGAAAGCTGTTTGGTAACGATATGAGTAGTGAAATGCGTTTCATGGAGTTCCCACTCCAAATTGAACCAGAAAACACATATCATAAAGCTTCGTATTGAAAAGTCCAATTTGACGCTGACCGTGACCTTGACCTTGGATGACCATCGGACCTGGTAAATTGATTATTTGGTCTAAATAGCAGCTGAAGAGCATCTACAGCATGCCAATAGGCGTAGTTGCCACTCCGGCCTCTTTGCAATTGCAATTAAGCGAGGCTGAAAAATTTTCGAAGTTTTGGGGATTGACCTTGATCTGTGACGTCAATATAAAAAGGATCATTTATCGGGGCTATACGTTTGCAACCTACTGATTGGCGTTCAGATCAGCGCAATCGGTTTATTGGTTCTATAGTTATGGGGTGGGGGTGCTGGACGCCTCCCCCCCCCCACCAACATGTCGAAGGTGGCACCTCACCCCGACAATTGCCGGGTTAAGCCTTGAAAGGCCGAGAACAGAATTATTACAAAAGGCGTGCGGGCCGTCACGGGTCTCTCCTGAGCATGCATGACGTGGTCGTCTCACTTGATAACCGCCCGTGGAGCCTGCTATATTGTGTCCGAGGTGGTCACGACGCTCTTTGGAAAAAACCAATAGACCTGGTAAATTGATAAAGCGTACAAACCGAAAAGAAAACGAAGAATGTTCGGAACATTTCATTCACGTTTCAGCTTTGGGTTCAGACGGCGATCCCAGAACTCTGAAGGGTTACTTTATCATACGCTGTCTCTCATGATGAACACACCCGGGTTGCTGCCATAGGCATCCGACCACCGGGCTAAACTCTCGTAAAAAGACCAACGTTCCAATGGAGTTATCTAATACTAAATCAAAAACCATCCTTTGTATTTTACATGGGCATAATACAACATTACGCGCGACAGATATATGTATTGATCACCTCGTTTTCGTCACTTCGGCTTCGTCACGTCAATTCGGCTCCTAGCAATCATTCGCATGCAAAAGAGTAATGGTACAGATGTAGATTTTTGCTGTTGATAGAACTATACGGCTTCAAATTATTTTTCTTCTGATGCAGAATCTCCAGGTTCACATAAAAACTTTTCAGAACTGATGAGACGGTGGTCCGATCATGGCCCGCTACAGCCATGGTTAATGCTGTCGAAAATTAAGTCACCACACGGGTTCATTCTCAGCAGCTGAACAGTTTTACAGTAACTCTGGTGACGTCAGAAGAAGCGCAGTGCAAAACGTGCCGCAAACTACGCGTCCAGGCGCACAGCGGACGTTAGTCGACAAAACGGCTGCATGGCATTGTTGCCTTAACACTAAAAGCCATACGATGTTGTGCTGCAATGCCAACAGATAATACAGGTGACCTCTTTATGTTTAAATGTCGCCTTAAAACGTTTTTAAAAATACAGGCGAGGATCCCAATTTAATATAGGCGGGATGGTGCTCTTAACTGAAGACACACGCCTACAATGGGCGGGCCGCGCCGAAGGTTGGCTCCGAATGCGGCAATGCTCCGCAGGTGCCTGTCGCTACACCTGTCTGTCCTCCACCACGTCAATCAACGGACAGGCAGGAAACTGGCTCTCACAACTCTCGCTGAATCGCACGAAGTCGTTCATCGAGGGCAGAAAGTCGTAAAACGAGTCAAAAATAGAGCCATCTAGCGAGCGCGACGTGAAACTTTGCTTCACGGCGCTTTGAGCGCCCCACACCACTGGGGACATTTTGCAGATGAGCAGCTGCACGCAGGCCGTCTCGTTGCCGGTGCGGTCGATCAGACTCTCGATCATGGTCTTGGGCAGCGATGGCTGCTGCGCCCTCTGCACGATCTCGGAGAACTGGGAGACGTCGTCTCGCATCAGCCAGTCGAGCACGACGGTGCCCGACCGGCTGTCCACCGAGTTTTCGCCAAGCAGCGCGCCCGTCACCTGGAGACAGCGGACGAGACGCTGTTGACTGGCCCCGGAGTCCGGACACGGACGGGCGATAGGAGACAGCAGACGAGACACGGCTGACTGACTCCGGATACGAACGGGTGACAGAGGATATGAGGCAGTAGACGAGGCATATCTGACTGTCTCCGGATACGAAAGGGCGGCAGAGAACAGGAGACAAGACACGAGGCTCAGCTGACTGGCTCCAGAGTCCGGACACGAACGGGGAAGGGAGGAAGGGAGAAAGAGACAGAACCATAGCAGGGTGAGACTCATGATCAGGGTGGAGGCTGTCCATGGAAGGCGAACAGGGCAAGGTTAGAGGAAAATACCATTTCTGTGACCGCTAAATGACCACTGAAGTCTGCGTGCCTCCAGACCAGATGACTACCTCACACTACAGATGGTGAACGTTCAAGCGCGACATCATGGGAAATGCTGCAAAAATAATCGGCAGACAATACAAGCCGGAGCGATGTAATAATTGGGGACGCAGTCCAATTTTAATGGACACAAACACGAAAGGCTGAGTGATATACTCATCTCGGGAGTCCACAGACGGGGGAAGCTGGCAGTAGAGGGAGAACCCGACAGGCAGGAAGGACAATAACAGGAGAACGATATATCACTACGTAATGCCATATTACTTGGATGCTCATTGCTTAAGTTTTCGGGTCATGCATAAGCAAAAAAAATCGTTTTATGTTACAAAAAGCTCACATATTTCTTCGTTAATTCATGTGCCTTCGTCAGTGTAATCGAACCCGACTGCCTTTTCAAGCGTCACTTACCCCTCCCCCAACCCCGTTAGCGAAGGCACATGGATAAGTACCGAAATATACGGGTTTTTTGACGGCACAAAGAGGTTATTTTACCCAAATATATGTAAAAAAATAATGACAGCGATAGGAATGATCCAAAGCGTCCCGATCTGGAGGCGGTCCATACGTCCGTCACAGGGAAGTTCCCGCTGCTGATCGAAAAGAACCACAAACGGGATGGAGACAGGTGCAAGACGTTTGGAGGTCAGTGTTTGATAAGGTTCTGAGAGGGGATGGGGATGCAGCAAGAAAGGAGGGGGAGGGGCAGGGTAACCCTAAGAGGGCCCGAACGCAGATGAAGGGCCAAAGGTACCCGTCGTACCTTGCTTGGAAGAGAGTTGCCGAGTTTTGCCGACTGATAAGGTGAACAGTCTCTAAGTCCTGCCCTGGACGGTGTGCAAGAGCTAATGTGCGACACTCGCAGTGTGCGGTTTTATTCTAAGAGAGGGCAGCCTTACTGCTGAGTGTGACAATTTGTTGGAACACTCAGAGGCGATGAAGGGCAAGGGGGCTGAACAGATTGCTCCCCCGCTCTGGTGATATAAATCACGCAGCGCCAAAGATAGTTTGTCAATGACATGTTCGGTACGGCGGATGCAGCCTTGCTAAATCGAGAGAAAACTATATTGCGTGGTCGAGAGGCTTTAAGATGCTATTAATCCTACGGCCAGCTAGTCGTATCGCTCCGACGAACACTGTATGGATGGAATGTTGCCGGGTTAAACTGCGGAGCATCCTCCGTGTGGAAAATATCGTTAACTAAACGATCACTCACGAAAGTGCGCTATTTCGGACCAATCAAGCCGTGCTGCTTTGGCTTGCGTGCACTAATCGGCCCATAACGGTATGATAGGGGCCAGTGACGGCTACAGTTGCATCGGAATAAGCAGAAGCTTTTCAGTTGCATGGTAGCAGAAGGACATATTACGTCATGTTCCATTTATAAGGAAATTGCAATGTTTATTGTTGTATTCAACCTCAGCTGTCGTCAAGAGTGGTGATTTCGCCAGCGGCATGTCACATTATCCACTTCATATGAAACGCAAACTCACAAACTGTTTTCTTCATCTGGCAAATGTTTCTGATTGTGTTTAGAAACATGTGAATACTCTGACCTGAGTCCCTGCAGCACACAAACCTGTCTCAGCGACCGAGTACGGTAAACGGCTGGCTTCTGCCATCGGATACCGTAACCAACTCGTCCTTACTGACAGTGGGTGGCAAATGGCTGGCCTCTGACGCTGAACACCGCCTGCAACCTGTCCGTACTGACAGGAATGGCACATGGCTGGCTTCTGCAACCGACTTCCATGTGTCACCCGTCCATACTAACGGAGTAGCATATGACTGACTTCGCACGCTGAATACCGCGTGCAGATTGCCCATACTCACGGGCAAAACTAAGCTCGGCAAGTACTTCACGGCACTGAAGACGTGGCCCAGCGAACCCATTTTTGTAATGACCTACCTCTGGTGTTATGTCTTCATCAGAGTGATGCTCTAGACGTTGGCCCAGTCGTCGTCAGCATTACCATCGACGTTTCGGCCAATTAAAATCCTAGGCCGTCTACAGGAGAATATTATGAAAATGTCGTTTCACCCCGCAAAGACGGCGGAAAACTCAAGGTAGCCGAAAGGTGGTGCTGAATAAACTCGCGATAGTACCGATTTAACAGCCTGAATATACAAAATAATGAAGGGAGAAATCCCGGCAGAACCTTGCATAATATCATTTTGGCTTTAGTCAATATCTGAGCACCCCGCGCTCATGCTTTTTCGCACTTTTAGCACTTGGCATGTTTCAGAAAGTGTGATTAACACGTAAGTTGCTGGAACAGTTTTTGTCCCCTTTCTTTTATCGCGCGTAACTTGCAAAGGGCAATAGTCAACGGCCCCAAATTCTCGACACCGTACCTGAGCAACATCACCTTTTGCCAACAAACTTGACCAGATCATCGTAGGCCACGTGATATGACGTCATAAGTTGGAGCATAAACGCAGTTTGCTGGTACTATTAGGACTTCGGATTCAGATACCAGTATCGTCCTTTGGTATAGGTTGCAAGAAGCTCTCCGGGGATGTCACAAAGACCAAGCACTATGTCGCGCAAGTCATAGGTGATCTCCTGTGAGGTTAATGTCGGTCGCTCGTTAGCTTCACAGTGTTGTGGTCTCTTTTCTGAGAAAATCTAGTCCTAGCAGCCGACGTATTACAAATGCACAGAAATAAAGACTATTTTTGGATTTCCCGCGAAATACAGTTCACCAGTAACAAGTAAAAGGTCCAGATCTCAAATCAAGAAATAAGTTAACCTTGCAGGCCATGTCGACCCCAAGCCACGTTTTGCAAAATTGATTTTTTTCTTGAATAAATCAGTTCATTTGATGCAACATAGAGCTAACGCTGGCCATTCTCATCCTGTTGGTATGCTTCCGACGTAATGGGAGCATAACCATCAAGTTTATCTTCATCTGTGACGTCATCAGTGACACTGATGTCAACATACAGGCATGCGTAGGGCTACAGTTTGAAGGAATACCAGTTCCGTTTGCATCACCAAAATCCGACCATTCGTTTTCGAGATTTACAGAGGGGCAAAAATGTTCCCTTATTCTAAAAATGTTCTACGTAAATCCGACATTTACAGAGGGCAAAAAATTTTCCAGACAGCCGTATTTCCCACTTCCCAGGCGGGACATCCCCAGTGAGGATCGGGTTAAAGTAACATTAGCTGTCGCGAAGGTACCGGGCGTGCCATACGACGCACTTCGTCGACAAGTATGTTGCGGCTACGACGTAATCAGCCGTAAGCGCACGTCATCACAATGTGGCAGTGTCCAGCCGAATGTCCTGCCCGGTGCCCTTCTGAGTGTCCTAAGTTTGTCCAGCGTCCAGCCGAGTGTCCCTCCCGGTGCCGTGCTGAGTGTCCTAAGCTCGCCCAATGTTCAGCCGAGTGTTCTAATCCCACCCACGGTGTCCAGCTGAGAGGCCTAATCCCGTCCGATTTCCAGCTGAGTGCCCTTGTTCGGCTGACAGTGCTGGCTGCGTCTGGCATCGGCCCCATGCGGGTCATGATTGGCCCGCCTCCTGTGCCGTTATCGCTCAGCGGCCGACAGATGGTAACTACCTCCAAACGGCCTGCATCTAAGCTTGACCTCGAGCCGGGCCTCGTCGACGAACGGACGGCGCAGCTGCCAAGCGGTATGGATCTGAGCAAGAGAGAGTGGTTACGGCTCTTTACAGACTGGAGTTGGCAGCAGAGGGAGGCGCCCCGGCCCTGCGGAGGTCGCAGCTGGCCGTAGGCACCAGCAGTATTCGACTCACCCACTCGGCCAGGTAGATGAGCACGTTAAGCGCCATCACGCCCAGCTTGTCCGAGTCGACTCCGAGCATGCGCATAACGCCGTCCAACAGACCCTGGCGCTGGCGCAGCTGTCCGGCAGCGCCCGCCTGCCGCTCGGCCTCCGTCTGGCTGAAGCTCTCGCCCATATCCTCTCCTATGATGGAGGCCACCTTCGAAGCTTCACCTAGCCCGGAGCGCAGCTGTGAACGATGAAGGAGCTCCGTCTACCTGCACCACACGTGCGTACAAGCAGTCGGAGATCGAACGATCTTTGATTTAATTACAACCGGCATAAACGCCACAAACAAATTGTGATTAACTATTCGTACAAATCGTTGCGAGGTCATTCCGTTTCACGCGATGATCGCAAGTAAATAGGACCTACGAAACCAAAGCACAGATTTTGAAACAACAATTCTTCCACTACGCGCTATGCATTACGGCGTGACGTTGTTCTGAACGACTTTTTCCTGTTTCGCTTAGTTTAAAACCACTACTCCGGACAGCTCCAACAGCAATGTCGTTTCCTCGAAGGCTCACAGTCCAAGCCTATTCCAGACGCCCCCCACCCAAAGAATCAACAGTTTTTTGCTGTTGCTGCTGATGTTACCTGGTCGATGCCAGCTGTCATGGTCTTGTGCAGTTGGCCCAGACCCTCCTTGAACGTATCTCCCAGGTCTGGAAATCACAGCAACGCTTGCAAAACATTGACGGGTACAAGAACTTATTATCATACGAACCCCGAGGATTTGCGTTTTGTCACCGCTTAGAAACATGTCCATGTCCAATTTAATTGATTTCGAAGTGATTTCGTTTTCTTTCAGACGGAGGACGACAAACGCATTCAGTGATTTAGTACGAAACAGGATGATACACAACGTCACGCAACGAGCATTTTCTTACGCAGTCGCAAAGCTAACGTTCCCGAAAATTCCGTGGACCTTCGGTCTCTATTCGCATTAAATTGCAAACATCCAAACCTGCATCCTTTTGCAACGACGGGTGAATAGTTAAGGATGCTCCTGACTTGTACAAAATGTCAGCAATGTCGTAATGATTCCGCTATGCTCCTAAGCTGACATCATGGTTCTCGGCGTCGCCTGGGCGTACTCAGTGGGTCCAAATTGAGCTGTCGCTGCTGATGATCTTCGGCTGTAGCGACGGTGGCCAGCGCGGCGACAGCAAGCACTTGATACCTCATCCTAAGCCTGGGACTCCTGAAACAAACCAGAGCACCGTCACTAGTGACGGGCAGTCACCAGTCCAACATACAGGACGCCTCTGTCAGATGATTGGTGGGGGACTCCCCAGTCAAGCACAACGGAGTGCTCTGTGTCAGACGGCGGATGGTTGATTTCAGAGTCCAGCACACAGTACGCCCGTGTGTCCCATGGCGGATGGCTGGCTCTAAGTCCATGGGTGGATCCAGACCACGTGTTAAGGGGGAGCCAAATCTTCATCCTTGTAATCTAACGGGCTATCAGATGTTTTCTCTCCCGATTTCGGCCACTTTGCCTCGCTATTTTCGAAAACTAACATTTATTTTTGCAAAGTCTCGGAAAAACACACGTTGGGCAAAAGACATGCTGCTCAGTCCTTTGCCGACAAAAGAGGGACCATGACCCTGACGTCCCCCTATACCGGCCAGTGTATAGGGGGACGTAATATAGCCTCTGTACCAGCTTGCGGTCCACTTGGCGACCGTACCAGAACGAAAATTAGACCATAGGCGCAGGAAAGGTGAGGAACAAGGGGTCCATGTCCCCCCCCCCACTTTTGGAAATGGGGCCAGCAATGTTTAATGGCCCGCCCACTATTGGTGGATTTAGGTGAGATGAAGTGTGCACCGAAAGTCCATCAGATCACGAGGTTGCCAGAAACACGATGAATACCGAAAGGCGGCTTGTTGATAGGAGGAGCAGTTTTAGAGACGAGCGTTCACTTTGCTTTGCCGATCAGTTAGAAAAAACCGCGGCGATTGATATTATTTTTAAGTCTCGGAGTCTGAGCAGATATGGCCAAGGAATTTGTGGCTGTTCTTTTGTGTTCTACTGTCATCGTCAAACCCTGCGTGTCATCGTTTTGTTGTGCTATTGTGTTGTTGTTTTACTATAATTTGAACGACCACGGCTTCTCGTTGACCGAACTTTGCATACCACCATTTCAGCTTACTGTTCATTTTTGGGAGGTTCGAATGGCACCCGGGAATGGCTCGAATCGCATCAAGGAATGACACCCAGGCATGGCTCCATTCACATCCATGCACTACTATTTAGTCTCAGTCAGACAGCAATTTGCCAGCATGGATAAAGCACTGGTAAAGAGAACGGCAGTGTCAAAGTGTTGTTATGATGGGATCATCATCTGTTTTTTTTTGGGGGGGGCTAGGGGGAGGGGTGCGCAGACCATGCTTGTTCGTGCACAAACCTGGCTTGTGGGTGCACATGCACCCACAAGGAGACAGAAAGTTACGCCCCTTAAACTTTTCATGTCTGTTGATGAATACCCCTGCCCAGACATGGGACAATGTCGTTACCCATGGCTGATATGTGATTCATTTTTGTAATGACTTTTTGGGGGGCGTTTTTAGGAATGTGATGTCATTAGTGACATCATATCTACTTCGTGAACGTCGCCTCGTAATGAACGAGGACAAGAAGGAGGTGATGTCGCTGCCGCGCACAGGTCTTGTTCGAAAGTTCGAGCCACTGACCCAACGAGTAGCAGTGAGACATCTGGCCGATCTGTGCGGCG
Source organism: Capitulum mitella (assembly GCA_030062745.1). Classification (NCBI taxonomy): domain Eukaryota; kingdom Metazoa; phylum Arthropoda; class Thecostraca; order Pollicipedomorpha; family Pollicipedidae; genus Capitulum; species Capitulum mitella. The sequence goes on from CP099845.1 coordinate 15,336,087, forward strand.
GGCCCGCGCCGTCCCAGTGGACCCTCCGGCCGGGCTGCCGTCACCAGTCAGCCATGCGCCGGCCATCTCCAGTAACCGACTGGCGCTTTCCGGCCGCCCGCAGTCATCCTGGCCGGCCGCACACACGTACTGGGCAGACCGACCACATTGGGCCACCGACCCTAGGCCACTAGGCCCCGGCACCCGCCCCTCCTGGAATACCCAGCCCTCTCTACCCGTCCCACTTGAGACACCGACCCTATGCACCCGTCCCGACGTGGCAGAACATTAAGCCCTCTTTACCCGGCCCTCCTGGGATAGCTGAGCTCCCGCAGCCCGGCCCACAAAGGGTGCCGGATCCAGCATCTTGCGATCCTCTGACCGTAGATGTGAGCGCCGCCGGCCGAGCCGCCGCTCCTGCACTCCTGTACAGCGAGCATCAGTTGCTCGTGAACGTTGTCTGTACGGTCCAGCCCCGGGAGAGGCTTTACTCTGCCCTGTCACTGTCCTGTTCTGTCCGGTCAGGGGAGGACCTGTCCGGTCCTCCCCTGACCCTGCAGTCTGGTGCTGCGGTCCCCTGAGCCTGCGGTCTGGTGCGCGCTCGTGACCTGGCAGCCTGCCAAGCCAGTGAAGCGAGGCGTCACGGGTCGGTGCCCAGCTAACGGGCGCATCAGCGCCTGCACGGACGGCGCGCCGCTCTGCAGACGTCGCGGACCGCTCGTGACGCGCGCAGCCCCGTCACGCCGTGACGGCGCCGGCGAGGGCGAGGTGGCCTCCTCACACAGTGACACACAGAGCGACTCGACCATCAGTTCCGAGCCAGACAGCCTCACCGAGGAGATGCCACACCATCTCGTGTAGTCGGAGCCGATGTAATGCCACTGCAATAATAATTGCAACCATAGAAGGGGACAAAGTTTACCATGTTGGCTGGTGGTCAGTAGCCGCCTCCACTAGACGACTGACGCAGTCTATGATATGCCATTTTGCTATTGATAATCACCCTTCTTTTATGAAGTTATACTGGTGGGTAAGCACAGTCTGCGCTTAATGTCTGGAGTCCGTCCAACATCTGGAGGCTGGGTAAACGGATGAATATGGACAGTTGTCCCCAGGCCGCAGGCGGTCGAAACTTCAGTCATTTGTTCCCGCATGACGGAGTTTCCACGGGACTGTCGGCTGTGCGGAGTTCACTGGAGACTGCACGGAGTGACTGCCGACTGAACGGAGTTCACTGGTGGCTGTACGGAGTGACCACCGACTGTACGGGGCTGGTTGGCGGTCGGCCGTCGTGCGCCGGGGTGGTCTGACCGCTATACACCAGAGAGCGCTGGCTGCAAGCTCGATCACGAGCCTCAGCCTTCTGCATTGGATCGTTCAGCCATTACTTGCCATATTGCAAGGATCGACGCGGCAAGCAACGCAGCCTTCCAAATAGGGAACCAACTCGGTGATGAAGAGAGAAAAGGCAGACTTAGCGGTGTATGTTCAATATGATTCAATGTAACAAAGCCGAGTCAGTTGTGATTCACGGTATCCCATTACATGCAGCAGCATCACCTCAGAGAGGTTTAACCCTATTCCATGCTGGGAGTGGGGGAGGGACAGAACTTTCCTAAATATGTTTATGAGATATTGTAACTAAACTGTAACAGGAATCTGCCCCCTCCCATCCAGCGCCGAACTGTACGTAACGAGGAGGAATACAAAATATAGTTAATCTGACGGGTCGAGTAATTCAGACTTCTATTAGATGGTAGCAGTAATAGTAAGGTTGCTTGTTTTCTGGACTGTGACTTTTTGAGGCTTTCGTTAGTTTGGAGCGAATGTTAATTGTACGGTTGCCTTTCTATTGCCGCAACATCTATACGACACACTTTTTCCAGTACAGGCGGACCACCTGAAACAGCGCATGGTTTTGATGCTCTGCAGGGCAGCCGACCAGCTATAGCTGAAATGGTGCGCTTCAGGCGTCCTCATAGTTTGCAAGTCCTGTTTTTCCCAAGACATGGCGGTGCTAGGGGGAGGGGTTTCCCCAGTTCTATTCAGACCTTACAAACAGAAGCACGGAATGTAAAATCACGCAGATAAAATTGTCGACTGAACAATGGTGAGTTTCGAGTTTCGACTGACAAACGTATCACACTGTGGAATCGTTGCACGCTACTCCTGACCAAATTGGGGGGAATTTTAACATTAGATCCATGGAGCTCTGTAAAAAGATGATTCATCTTCTGCCTTTCCTCTTCTCCAAGCTTCTTGAGTTCTTATGTTCTTGTTAATCTGGCACATTTCGCTATGGCCGCTGTTTCCAGATTCAATCTCTATGAAAGGCCTCAGGTTTAAAGCTCGTAAATTGCGCAGAGCATTCTGGGCAGAACATGTTAGTCAGTGTGACAAGTTTCGACTCAAATTACCCTCTGAAAATAACTGTGTAGCTAAACAACATAGTACTAACAGAATTATAACGAATGGCTCTGTAAAGTTCTCTCACGTCCGACAGTGAACAATTTTGCCGGCTGGATTTGGGATGTTTTATGCATTTGCGCAAAAACCGGTTTTGTAATCGGCAACGATGGTTATTCTCTTTCTGTATTTGAAAGCTGTGGAAATGTTGCTGTGTCGCGACCAGCTGTGCGCGTCTCTGCTTAACCACGCCGTTTTACTTGGCCAGTATTCGTTCGCCTACAGGTAAAGTCAGAGTGTGGGAGATTGTGTGCTGAATCCTGCCAACGGGTAAACCGAACTCCTAAGAGAAAGAGAATTTCAGCTGTGCTGTCGTGGATGAAAGCTGGCGTTTACGGCGTCGAGACAGGATTTTTCAGTACAACCTCGGCACAGTCCCGGCACCGATCAGACATAGTTTCAGGGTTTTTTGACGGGTCGGAGACATATGATTAGGCACTGCTGCCCGCCGAGTCGATCCTCTCTAGCTGTTTGCCGATGAGATACACTGCATCCTTTGGGCTGCCAGATAATTTCTCACACCGACGATTCGCAGCTGCTCGGCATGCACGATACCCCATCAAAACTATTTTCAGGCGCTAAAAACTTACGTTGAAATTCGTTAGGTAACCTTCAGTGCTGGTTCATTCCGAACTATCTTAACATTTATTCCGACGAGACATCATTTATATTGATCAGAACGCAGCAAACCATAAAATCCAAGAATTCCATTTGACAGAGCATTTTGAGCTACGACAAAGAATGTTCGTAGTCGGTGTGGTTGCTAGGTGTTGTCATCAGTCATTACTTGACGCGCAAACCATATCGGCCGAATGAAGTGTAACGTTCTCTTGAAAGCATGGTTAATGGAACGTCCGTGTGCAACGGGAAGGCATGCAAGATATTTTTAATTATTTCTTTTATAGGCAAAGTCACAGAATTCATGTTAAATTGTGGCGTTGAAGGGAGAGAGCAGAACTCCACCACTTACGCGGTCCTGCTCCAGCTCGACATCTGTCACCTTCGCCATCATTTTGCCCGGAAACTTTAGAATTTCTTCTATTAATGGATATCTTTCCCCACATGATTTTTTTTTTTGCATCACGGTGTCAGGAAATAGCTCCGAAAAGTTTGGTTCTGTAAGATGAAACTAACAAAGACCGGACACGCAGACAGATTTCAAAATTTGATTCATGTCGGTGAAAGATTGGTGTCAGACACAGGGAGAGACATGACACTGCACTCGGATTTCTTGGAGAGCGCTTTAAGTTCCAGCAGAACTGTTCGCCAATGAGACTCGAAAGGAGTACCAACCGCTACGGCAAGAACGGTCCGTTGTCAGCTCACCCGCTGTTGGCGCCGCGATCGGCGATGCCTGGCTGGTTCATACTTTTCAAGGCATGTCAGCCCTGAAGATGCCGAGTTGGTGCCTAACATGTGCGCAGTGGGGCTTCCGATGCCTAGCTTTTTTACTACGAGGAATAAACTGCCTCTAATCGAATGTCTGACAGAGGTGCTATACTGACTGTTTCCTGGTCGTTTTTTTGTAGTAATCATATATTAATTCTTATATGACTTCCGACACATCTTACGGGTTTTTTTTTTGTTCCTTGTGAGTCTGTCATATGCCAGTGACAAAAAAACTTCTTGAAAGTGGACTGAAGGAAATGCATACGTATGTAGATGCCCAGCAAATGTGAACTTATTGAAACACTGTCGAACGTCTCAGCGGGAGCAAAGAGCAACAAAATCCAAGCCAGCTTGGGAGACTTTCGTCAAAGCTGGAGTACGAAGAGGCATCGCGTCCATCCACAGGTTATGCTCACAGAACAAGCAATCAGGTCGAAAAAACCTTCGCGGTCTAACACCCCACCTGGTCGCTGTCCCGATTCCTACTGGGCTTGTCTGACGTCCGCCACCCCGATTCTTACCGGGCCTGGGTGGCGACTGACGTCCTGGTTCTCACTGGGGCCGAACGGCGGCTGCAGTGCTGGCTGGGACTAAGCTCGGCTAGCGACTGGCACTAGAACGGAGCGCGGCGGCCGGCCGTCTGCCGGGCCGGGCGTCATCGTAACGGTGCGCCGGGTAACGTTTCCGTCACGGAGCGCTGGGCACGAGGCGCAGCAGTCTGTCGGCCGACACGGACCGTCGGACAGATGCGCTGTCCGCAGACGCAAACGGGCACGGTCCAACTGGAGCCCAGACTGTAGTCTGCACCCCCGATCTGAACGGCAGTGCAGGGAGAGAGAGAGAGAGGGGGGGAGGAAGGGGAGGAGAGAAAAAACAGATTTTCGGCGTGTGTTTAGAGTTAAGGTAAACGTCTTCCCACGTTCATAGCTTATCAGTTGTGAAACATTTTGTGCCCTATGTCTAGAAAGCATTATAAGCGGAAGTAGATTTGGAATTGTTGGGAAAATGCGAACACGGTAAACCGTGGGGAGCAGGGAACTTCCTGAATCTGAAATGCAGACGTTTGTGCAATACTCATGCTATTGGTCTTGGTACGTGGATCGCATCTTCGAAAACCTAGACGTTCAGCGAGTTAGTTACTATGCCAGCTGACTGAAGCGACTGACCCAAGCTTCTTTTGCGTGGGCAAAGTCGACGATCATGCCAGTAAGATCGATCTGTCGCAGCGGATCCGGGTTCCTGACACAAACTGCTGCATGAATTAGTCGCCAATATGATGTTCTCAATCACAACCACGTCCTCATGCGGTGGAGCGCAAAAATCGGAGTGGCAGGAAGGAACTTTAAGAGCCTTCCCAGCTCCGGCGACATCTCCAGAACGGGGGCGTCGCCTTATGAATAATATCGTGTTTGTGCGCAAACCCATTATACTGGCGTATCATTGTTCCATCATTCCGTGAAATATGACGGGGCTCCCACACACCATCCAAGAGGTGTCTCCTTGGTGTCACAGGGTCGCGTTTTAAATCACAGAGCGTCGATAGTTCATCGCAGTGCGCCCATGCTCCATTCCCACATCATAGCCATAGTGCCCGTTTTTCAAAAAGGTGGTGTAAATTGGGCAGCTTCCCGCACATATTTCAGTACTTTCTTCTATGGCTACGCCTCCTCTGATGGCACTTATTGCATGTTTTATGACTGACAAACTCCGAAGCGAAAATAAGGATTACATTAACCTACCATTATGTCAACGACTGTATCCAGTCTTACTTCACACGGCCCCGACTGGGTGGGGATGTTGACAGCCCCCTGAGGCGTTTCAAAGATTACGAGTGAACGAACGAACTCAGCGCCACGAAATTTTGCGAACCTTTTGTTCGATTCTTTTACATGTTGTGTCAAAATTCTGATCTCAGGTCGAGTCAGGTCTCTGGCCAAGATCAGTTCAATTGGACCTATGTCCAAAAATGTTTAGCCTTTCGTAATTCACAAAATATCAAAACCATGAGGTGTTAGAGATCTTAACAAGCGCAATAAATCTGCTATCTCAGATTTTTTGGGTGCTTCCGGGTCATTGTCATTAGGTCAGACTCACGGAATGGCCAGGGGCAGCGCCATGGATTTTGAGGTTGGAAAGATTTTCCAGGAGGCCTCCTAGATAAAATGGTGCCACCTCACAGTGGAGCTTACCGATTGATATCAGGGGCTTCCGGATCCAGCAAAAGGCCTCCTTATCCCAAAATATGGCCTCCCGTTCCAGAACAGTGGATGGCTGATACATAGAGAGGACCTCCTGATTCAGGACAGGGGCCTGCTGATTCATAAAAGGATCTCTCAATCCAGCAAAGGAACCCCTTATCCCAAAATAGGCTCCTTTATTCGGAGCAAGGGCCTCCTGATACATAAAAGGGGTCTCCTGTTCCAGAATTCTGATCTATCGAAGGTGCCTCCTAATCCAGAACAGGAGCTTCCTTTTTCATGAAGGGGGCTCCCGAGCCAGCAAAGGTGCCTCCTCAACACAAAACAGGGCCTCCTCATCCCGAGCAGGGGCTACGTAACTCATAAAGGGAGCTTCCTGATCAAGATAAGGGGTCTTTTGATGCAGAAAAGAGCCTCCTGAATCCGATTAAGGACCTAGCCCAGTTCCGGGGCCTCACTGATCTGGATTTTGATAGCATATATATATGAATACAAAACTTTCATCTTGGACAAAAAGGGGCCTCCCGTTCTTTTTTTGGGGGGGGGACGGGGGCAAAAACATACCCTTGCCCCCTTGTCTGCCGGCAAGGGGGGAACTACACTCTCTCCCTCCCCTGCTGCATCGCCCTTGCCAATGGCCGTCATTTGGCAAAGTATCACTGACCTCAAACTTTTGGCCTAAGGTCAGGTCACCAATAACTGGTACGAGCGAAAATGTTCACGACTCAAAATCTGAATGGCATGAAACGGATGGAAAATGCCAGACCTGGCTCTCAATGGTGCCAATGACACCAGTAAGTTGAAAGTGCTTGCAAAATTGTAGTTTGCAAATAAACAAACTTGAGCGAATAAAGCTCCGCCAACTGCGTACATTAGTAACAACTGAACTGTGCCAAAAATCAAACCTAGAATATCATAAAACGAACCCCAGTATGAAGAAACACCAACTAATGTGGCATATCCCAACAAAATGAAGGAACGCTTAATTTTCTTATTTCTTTCTCATATACTTTCTCTGATCTTTTGACCACCATAATATCCGGTGTTTTAGAACTTTAGCCTTTGCCTACTATTTGTTATTCAGTTTCTGGCAAGACGCTGCAAAAGGCACAATTAAGGCAAACCTGACACATTTGCGCCATAAGATGTGCATAATTGCGCCACCATAGAAATGATATCCAGTTCCAGGTTCTTTGCAGCGGAAAAAGGTATGATGGACCACTATCTGGTACATTATGAACAATTTCATTTTTATTCCTTTTGCCAATGCTTGTAAACAGGTCGGGAGACGTGGTCAGATCCGACAAGATGCTGGACAGCCCCTTGGAGGTGGCTACGAAGACGAATCTAGTGGGTTTGGGGTCCATACCCCTCCTGTGATCCGAAAATATTTCCTTCTGAATACAACAGTCATGTAAGTAAGGTCACAGAAATCAAAAGAGCTTTGGGGTATGAAAGGGGTGCATCCTCCCCCTCCAGGGTCCATTTTAACACGTCAATTAGGGAGCCTGCAGTGGCAGGTAAATCCTCTGATGGGGAAGGACACAGAGAGGTCACCTGACTCCTGAGGGCACAGTGAGTGAGGTCAGCAGCGATCCCCCCCCCCCCGCTGAATGGATTGGCTAAAATCCGAAACACGTTTACCCGCAAGATTGATAGGAGGTCCTCGTTCATAGGGTGTCGCCAGGATTCTCGGCATGGGGGCTGCCTGCGAGACTCCTGCGAGACAGCCTGCGGCGCTGATTACATGGTGAATGGGGAAAAATGGTGTTTTATATTAGTTTCCGCGGCCAGTGGACGGTGGGGGCTGAACGGGCTCTGCGAGGGGGGAGGGCTAAGGGCTGCAGCCCTTCCAAGAAAGTTCTGGCGACATTTCTGCCTCACTCTCAAGGTGTCCCCTTGGCAGCCGAAATCCCCCTCCGTGATTATCGCTTTAAATGGGTTCCAGAAACGTGAGATAATGTGAGGTGGTGTAGTTAGGCAGGGTGGCGCCCATTAGGTATCTTCCCTTATACGGAAAATGACAAGAATGGAACTCTCGTGAACTGTGAAAAACGAAAGTAACGATTAAAATGCAATTCGCCAAAGCCATGTTCAGGCGCCGCGCACTGACAAAAATATAATAAGGACAAAACTACCAATGTTGCTTGGCATGTACCCACTCGTGTTGACATGAAACAACAGAAAGCAGGACACGGAAGCAATAACAGCGTAATCAGGAGTTTTGTAAAGGAAGGAGGGGGGTGAAGGTTAAAATAAAACCGCTAACTCCTACCATTTTATTGCATATATGGGGATGTTGCCACTATTAGATAGCATATCTAGAGATTTAGAAAATAAAGAGACATTTCCTTTCAATGTTAGAAATATTCTGTCTTTTAAGCCAATAATTTGTGATGGTCCATATTTCAAAATCTCCGACAATAAGGGGGATCAATTAGCCTTCCTGTTCCTCTTCCGGCTGCGCTACTGCACGGTCGCAAGGGAAATATGTAGGAAAACATCGGTTTGAAATGACGTAAATACCAGTTTCATGACGAAATATGCATTGGAAATCGATTTCATAGATTACGAACTACAACTTGGCTATCGCAAAAAGTTCATGTTAGGCGGGGCAGTGTGTTCAGACTTTTGGAAAGACTTCCAGTTCCATGGCCCATCTTCCAACAAATCTGTGAGAGCAAGCATAGGTGGGCACTGGTCCGTTACTCCGTTACTCCGTTACTAACGAAGTTACTTTTTTGAGTAACGGAGGAACGGACCCGTTACTTTTATTTTACTGTAACGGACTGAGTAACGGAAGTTACTTTTGTGGTCCGTTACTCCGTTACTTTTTGGTCCGTTACTCCGTTACTCCGTTACCTTTTTAACTCCTTACAGACACCGCCAGGCTTTATTTGCATCGGCACACGCCATTGGCTACTTGAATAGCCAACACCCAATAGCGTGCGGCGATACAAGCGCGGCTGGGCGCGCACTCAGCTGACAATCGCGGAGTAGACTTGTTGACAATATTCGTCAGCTGATAAACGTTGACAGCAAGCTGGCGGCAATGGTTCAGTATAAAGGCCAGCTGACTTTGGTCTCTTTTGGGACAAAAGTATTGAATTATGCGTAAGTTTGATATGACTTAAAATTATAAATTAACCAGTCGTCATTTTTCAGGCTAAAAGATATCAAAGTTATTATCATTTACACTGGAACAGCCAGCTGACGGCAGTTTTCAACGTTGTCTCAAGTTAGTCACGGATTGCTTACCACCGCCACACGGTTCACCACCAAGATCACCCAAGGCTGCTGAGCACATGATTACTGCCGCCATGGCCTTGGATCTGTGATGTCCATGGGGCGATGGAGTGGTGACTGATTCTTGACTGGTCTGAAATTTTAACTACCTGACACTAAAATGTCCCATCAAGGCGTCTTTACGCCGCCACTGGAGGTCGAAAACCTTGACTCCGAGTCCGACGGTGCCTCAGCTTCGGAGGCAGAGGACGAGCCCGGTCTGGGTCACCCATGGCCACATCTAGAAACGTACTTTCAGTTTAAGGAGGAGGGGAAAAACGTCATTTCTACGTATGTCCTGTGCCGACCGAAAGAGGTTATAATCAAGGGTCACAAGAGTAGCCTTTCAAACCTAAAGGCACATATCAAGAGGAAGCATTATTTACGGTATTTCCAGGTGGGAACAATGCGCACAATAAGTTGTCAGTAGTGAAGCATAATTATGAAGCTTGTCGACTATTGCTTGGACTATTTGCCTTAACCATATTCTCTGCAGGCAGTGAGATTCACATTACCCTGGGGAGGGGGGGCAGATATGCGGTAATCTACCTTTCGGCCGACGCCTACCCGTAATTTTTGGAGACGCGGAAGTGGCAACACAAGTTGTGTGAACAATTTAGCCCATTCAGGTATTTTTCTAAGCACTGGCCCCTACTGGATGTGTAAACTGACTTGGTTAGGTAACTCTTGAATTTTGATTCAGTTGACACATGTTTGCCTTCAGCCGATACGAGCTAACCAAATAAAAAAACAGGCAAATTGAACCTAACAAAAAATTAGTTTTACATGCCCATCTAGGGCAATCCCTGCAACCATACAGTAGGTTTTAGGTTAGGTTAGGTTAAATCATTTTTAACTTGGAGGACAGGCTACATTGTCCATGCGATTCGAGTTACCACTTCTACGTTCCCGAAGAAAAATATCAACTGGCCGAAACACCTTGCGGCTGACACATTATTTTTTGTAGACGCAGAAGTGAGGACCCAGACTGAAACATGATATGAGCCGTTGCCACTTTTGCACCTTCGAAAAATATGCATTGGCCGAAAGGTGAAGATTACCAATTCTGCCCCCTCCCCTCCCCGCCCTTCCAGAGATCTCGAGATGCATTCGTCCAATGTTGATGGGATGAATGCCATTTAATATGTTTCAACGAGATCTCCAATTCCGGACCCCAAAAATTCAAAAATTGCGAAAATAGGGCGTGGGGGCAAACAAACTCCAAAATTTGGGGATTTTTGAAAGGTCACTTTCAAAGGCCGTGTTTACCAATCAATTTTCACGGGAATAACACGGTTCAGCTTGGAATGTCCAAGTCTTTTATATACCGAAAGCTGGAATTTAAAATAGAAAACCATAGGCAGTTCCAGGGAGGGCAAGAAGGGTGATTTTTGAAATAAGAAATTTCCTTTGTTTTTGTTTGTTTTGGGTGAAACATCAGATGTACAACTAGCAAGCTAGTTTAAGTTTATATGTAGCGCAGAGGTGGATCCAGGTAAACAAAATTGGGAGGGCACCATAAGCACGATAGTGTGCTCCCCCATTTTTTCAGTACCTGGGTGTGCGTTCGCCTGAAAATGTGTGTGCATACGCATTGTTTAGGATGTGTATGACTATATAAATGAGTCAGTGATCTTTATTTCTACTCAGAATGTCACGATAGTGAACCGCACAACTTTGCAGCTTCACGCACAGCACATTACCGCCGAAAACGGGGGCTGGGAACCGCTTCTGCGGGACCGATTTTTTTTTAAATGTTGACAAAATACGTGTGTATCAATTCCATGAAATGCCAGAAAATCTTGTGGCGCTGCGGCAAACAGTGTGGGAGCGACAAGCAAAAAGACACGGGTAGCAGAATCTGCCCCCCCCCCACAGGGAATAGGGTTAAATGAAGTGTTTTTAACCCGTCTCCGGCCGGGGTCAGAATGCCCTTTGCCCGGCCGGAGGGGGAGCGCGGATTTCCGTACCTCCCAGGATCTCGACTCCCATATATCGCACGGAAAAAAAGGAAAACACCGGCGGAAAGGTTTTGTCAAACCGAGACGAAAACATTCAAGAGTTTTGACCTCAGGTCAATTTTGAGGCCACCAGACGCCATGAAAGGTCAAAACACGTCCTTGGAATTAGGTAAATAGACACAATACCTTGTCCCTGAAAAGCTGTACTTAAGCGACATATACTGAACTGTAAGACAATAGCGAGTTCATTGATATCAATTTTGGCCTTTCACAGGGGTCATGTCAGGTAACGTCATCGTTCCAAAATGTTCCACTTGTGAACGGTTAACATCCTCCGTTGCATCTTACTTATGACCATGTTTTTATAGCTAATTTGTGTTTTCAAGGGTGCTGAAGAGGTACTAAAGCACCTTTTTTAGTCTTTTATTTCACAATAATAAAATCCATATCAGTCATGTTTGTTTGAGTCCTTCGTCGTTTGGTATTAAAAAACCGTCAGGGGTATCAGGAATCTTACCTCCACGCGCGCGCTCGTACACAAACTAACACACACACATAATTTCAAAACAAAACAAGAAGTTCGCGAGACCGAAACGAGCTCTGAACAGAGACCATTATGTTCAGGGCGGATACTTCGAGAGGCATTGTTGATCAAACCCAGTCGATAGATGTCCGCTGTTTGTCGCATTTTGCATGCGTCCGCTCCAGCGCCGGTTGTTCCCGCTCCGTCGGCGCCGCGGGCAATGAACAGGAATTCGTTGGTTTGAACATTGAGGCTAACACAGTGGTAGAATACCCGCCGTGGCTGTTGTCCCGGCGCCGCCGACTCTACAACGGCTGGTGAGGGCAGTGGGCAGCTAGCGGAGTGTTTTGGGTAAGCGCTTTTTGTTTCTTCCCTTTGTATATGGAATGCGTTTTACAACCACAAAGCTGCATAAGAGACTTAAAACCCGCGTTCGCTTGGTTTTCACTGCATTTAAAAAAGTAACGGAATAACGGAGTAACGGTAACTTCCGTTACTTTTTAAGGCAGAGTAACGGAGTAACGAGTAACGGACTGGCTTTTTTGAGTAACGGAGTAACGAGTAACGAAGTTACGTTTTTGAGTAACGATGCCCACCTATGAGAGCAAGCATGGCTGGAGATTTTCGAAAATTATTGGGAGGAGGTCTACCTAGGATTTCAAACTATTTTTATCCAGTTATTGCCATATGCCTTCTGTTAGAATCCCTTGCTTTTTTGGGGGAGGGGGGCGGACGCCGCCCACCCACCCCTCCGGGATCGCCAGCCATGAGAACAAACTGGTTTCGTTAAGAAGTTGCGATATCCCTCATTATATGTATTATTCTTGTGTCCGGGCAGCAGCGCCGCTGTATTGAACTGCACGAGACGATGCGATGACGGACAGCGCCCTCATCATTAGATATGGCACCACCGAATCACACCACCGGCCGAGAATGAACTTTCGGCGGCGCCGGCCAGCGGCCGTCGCATCGAGCAGACCGTACGTCAGCGGGCGGTGCTACGCCGCTCCTCTCCGCAAATTGCCGCCAGACTCGTTTCTTAGCAACCGCTTCTTCCTGATCGATAACGAGGCGGCCAATGAAAATCATCCTTCCAAGCGGCCGACAAGGAAGCGTCGCTGCTATTGGTTGCACACATGTTCCATTCATGGCGCGTAGGAAGATTGGTTGGACCGACCCTATAACTGTGGCTGCAGGCACACCGCCGATTTATTCCCGTAGGCTCAGCCATCCCCAAGCGGAGGGAACCCATAGTTCGCAGCCATTTCCTAGGTCTACCGAACTAGCTTTCAACAGGTGAGTGGGAAAATGTTATCCCGCTTTCTGGACCTCATTCAATAAAACTCTTTTACGGTTATATTTTTGTTCCGCGCATGAGGTGGGCAGGCCCAGAGGCGAGGGGGGCGCTTACATGTTTCTGATGTTGTCACAGACAAGAGCCAGCTCAGAGTGATCGGGACCGTAGGAATGATCCGTGCCCTCCCCCCGCCCCCACCCAACACACACACCACGCCAGAGTTGTCTGGTAGAAATCAATGGGGTGGCGCGAAGCGCTGCTGGATACCGTAATCTCTCTCGAAAATGCGAATTTGCCAGCGAATTAGAGCGCTTTATTCTGTTCACTGATAGCAGTGAAGTTTTGTTACCAATGAAAGATGGAATGGTTTTGGGCGCGAAGAAACTGCAAAATAAAACTGATTGCGAATCTGAAAACGTTGGTTTCACACGTTTATCCTCAGCCAATGGATTCACAGTAAATAATTTTCCACGGCGTTTGGGAAAAAATACTGCACTTTTCTTACTCTCGCTCCCCCTTCCCCTTCAATGCCAGTAGGCCAAATTTTAGTTAATCACGTATCTATTGCATGTACATGTTTGGCCTGTTTGTGATGTGACGGCAAATGTGAACTCTGCGCGTGAAAAGTATTGTTCACCATAGCGAAATGAAAATCTGTGTTCCCCAACATAATCCAATTCCACAACGGCTTTTCTCTCGTTACAGTCATGGAGAAACTGTGTATGCTGCTTGCGCTGTGCAGCGGCTGTGGAGCAGTTCCAATTCCTACCTTTGACCCCCAGCATCCAGAGAGTAAACCAGCTTACTCGGGTGCAGCCAGTGCGCCCTACTCGGGTGCAGCTGGCCCGATGTACCTGGATGCAGTGGACCCGCTGTACTCGGGTGCAGCAGACCCACTGTACTCGGGTGCGACTGGCCTGTTGTACCCGGGGGCGGCCAGCCCGCCAGGCCTGGGTACTGCGAGTCGTCTGTACTCGGGAGCTGCTAATCCGCTGTACGGCGAGACGGCGTCTGGGTGGTTCACGGGCCCGGATCAAGCGTCCGGGCTGACGGGAGCCGACGGCGCCGACCTGGTCCGCTTCCTGATGCAGCACCCGGCACTGCTGGAGCCCACCCACTACGGCCCGCTGTACCGGCAGCCGGCTGTACTGCCGAAGGAGGCACCGCAGTCGGCCAGCAGCGCCGGCTGGACGCCCGAGGAAAAGTCCGAGGACCGAACTTCGTCCCGAGCTCCAGACGGCCTGCTGAAACCAGCCACCGACCGGACCCCGGTGACACCCTCTTCCGGCTCCACCTCGCGCACAGCTGCTACCCCGTCCACCACCAGCACGTCCACCCCCGCCACGGCGACAAGCAGCGTCAGCAGCCGGCGGCCGGCGGCGGCGGCGGCCGGCAGCCGCGGCGGCATGGCCGAGGTACCGCTGTACCGTCCGTCGGTGCGATACCCGGGCGACGCAAGCTCCGGCCGCCTGCAGACGGCGCCCGAGCCGCGCTCCCAGCAGTCGGCCGCAGCGCCACCCACAGAGTCGTCCTACGACACCATCAAGAGGTTCCTGGTCATGGAGGATGCCCTTAGGAAGGTGAGCCGTTACAATGAAACGGGAAGTTGTCGCTGTGGCTGACGTTGCTGGTGGTGCTTGCTGTCTAGTCTAAAATGTCGTCTATGCAGTTTGTCCACCCTCAAACCATAGACCTTAAACCATAAAATTATGGAATGGTATGTGATTATTTATGATTTCTGCCACCGGTTTCCATCGCACCAGTACGGGTAGAAAATGGTGTAACGAATTTATGTTAGGCCGTCCATAAATTACTTCATCATTTGTCTGTGCTCTTTTAACCCCTGACACTCCTTTGAATGCTTAGTAACGGTCAGCCAGACCCCACACAAACCTCAACACTTCATGACGCTCAGCCAACACTTCTCCCCGCACTGCTTGTCTGTCCTGGTATTTTGAATGTCACACCATTTATTTTAGTTTATCAGCATCGATAAACAGACGCTAAAATTGCGAGGTTTGTTAGAGGTGTCTCTTTTTAACCTTTTTGGACTATTAGCGTCTTTTCGTCTTTGACGTGGCATCGTTACGCAACGCTTTACTAAACCCCATCTTCCCTCGTAATGCTTTGTCAGGCTTTGTCAGGCACTGGCCAACCCCCATCCCCACCCATTCCCGCGTTGCATAATTTATGGTTGAACCCTGTGCAGAAAGTCATGGGCGTTAACCCATTTCCGTCCTGAAGAAGATTCTGTCCCTCCCGTTTTTTGCTTACCATTCCTGGGCTTATGGGAACTGCTTCACGAAACTTGGTGAGTTCTCCTAGATGTGTTTTCCGCATGGTGCGACAAAATTTTAAAAATTTTCCTCCCCCAGAGGGGATTTCAGGACACGTTTCTGGGAGACGTGTCTGAGGAATATCGCGCTTCTGGGGGTCGCGCACTTCGACGTGGTCGTGTACTTTTCTGATGTTCCTTATAATGTCATTGACATCTCAAATGATCGAAATATTTTTAACCCGCACACTTTGAAACATATGTAAGGAAAATGCTGGCTAATGGCATTCCCAGGCATGGATGTAGCCACGCTCCTGAAATTGGGAGAGGAAATATCACAATTTGGGGGAAAATCTGACCCAAAATCATACTTCTTTCCACGCGCAATTGCGAAAAACGTTCACTTTCCAGCTAAAATGGGGGACAAAAGCCCATTTTGCCGAAACTGAAGGCGGCATCTCCGCCCAGCCACCCCCGAGGTTACACCCATGGATCGGGGGGCATGTAAAAGGGGTCATTTATATTTTCCGATTACTAAGAATTTATGACTAATTGCATGAGTAAGACAAAACTTTCGTGTGAAACAGACAACTTATCCTAATTTACGCATATAATTTACCTACATATACTGCCAAGAGCGTCTTCAAGCATCGGTACTTGGGTGCATATTTCGTCCATATGACAAGTTCAGTGGTCCTAATAACCATATGTATTGTGATCAAAGCACATGTATTACAGTGAAAATGAAAATTAGAGACGACTTCAGGGTAATGTAAAGGGGGCATTTCATTTCTTCTTATGCATGACTTGATTTACGGAAAAACACAGTCATCACCATGTAGTTATTGAACTCTCTTTTAATAGCACCTGGATCCGCCTATGAGCACTTGCAATGTGTGCATAATATGACGAGTAACATATATGAAAATGTTTTCTTGACACACACATATATATGACACACAAATCACAAGATTCAGAATGATGAAAGTTTTACATTTTCCGAGAAATTGTCCCCTTTTGTTTGCCCTGGTTTCTCCTATGATTACAGTATTTCAAAATGTGATACGATTGGGATTTCAAAAGGCGAACCTAAAGTACAACTTAAAACAGTACTCACAATAAGTTTGAATACGACAGCCAATTACCAATCAAGTTCACCATCTAGGTTACTTCACTTTTTCTGGTAACTGGATCCGCCCATGGGCACTCGTCATATGGTCATGTGACGCTTATGGAAATGCTTTCCGAACATAAATAAGCTGGCCGGACTCAAAATATTTTGTGCAATGAATCATTTCCTAAAAACGTGTACCTCTTCATATGTGCTCCGGAAACGCCTATGAATTTTGAAAATTAGTCTCTTTCTAACAAATGTTTTAGACCTATTAATCGTTGGTAGAACGACATGAAGTAGAATACAGTCTGTTCTAAAATATAGTCAGGAAGCTCATAAGCCTCATTAATACACTCATTTTGACAACCCTAATCCCCTTTCGAGATTTTGCACATTTCTGTTTTTTTTTTAGAAATATCGACCCTGCTGCAGGCTATGGCACCCCTCTTCCCGCAAGGAAATTGGACCAATAGTTTTCGAGACCTCGGGGACGGGCAAAATCTGCCATCTCCCAAGTATGGAACTGTACGCTGGGCTGGGGCACGGAATAGGGTTAAGTGACGGTTGGACACTTTTGATGTACTTAAATCAACAATAGGGTCTGGTCTGTAAACAACATAACCCTGGTCTGTCTGGTGCTATAACCGTGGTCTTTGTCGTGATATAAGCAGTGCATTGGGCGTATAGTCGCAAGTTGCGTGCCTGCGGTATGCTGCCTTGCGAGGTCATACTGACATTGACCCACCTTTGACGTTTCGCCGCTGCTACCCTAGTACTTGGCCAGGGTGGCCAAGGTCAGCCTCGGACCCCTATGCGTTCGGCTGCGGCGTCGGCACTTACTATATTGATGTAGCCAACTGCAGGCGCCCGTTAGATTGAGATTCAGATGTGCATTCGTCCAGGGTCCACAACGACGGTGGCTTTTCGCCTGAATATAAAGCTGAATATAAAACGATGAAGATGAAAGTGAAGGCTTTGATATCACATCGGTGTACCGCATGGCATTGTTTTCGACTGAAGTAGAAATTAACTAAAAGGACCATATTACTTAATGCAATAACTGGATCCCTTTGATGTCATACAGCAACGCGCCAAAACCGCAGGATAGAAAGCTACAATTTCGTGCGTTTGGAATTATGTACAACCCAGCTCGGTGGCAGACCGTTAACGGAGACCGTAGAGGCATTCCGGGGACTAATCTGGGTACCGTATCTAGTAAAAGAAATAGCAGGAAACACTTATCGACAGGCACGTATCCAGGGTTTTCCTGGGGGGAGGGCAAATGTCAACTTTTGTCATGCGTCACTGGGATATGACAAAATTTGTAGGAAAAAGTAGCAATTTTATGCAAATGGCCTCGTATTTAACACACTGGAACAACAAAATATTCGCTTTTGCAGCATATATGCGATCACTAATCAGCATTCCTGCGAAATTGCTAAATATCTAGTGTAGACCGCTTTGCTCGTAAAGTCGGGAGCATGACCCCCATGCCCCCCGGCTACGTCCCTGCTTTTTGAAATGAACTGTGTTTACAGGCAGCGTAGCTGAGTTAGAATTGTTTTGCTACTACACTGGTATAGTACAGCCGCCTGCAGCTTCCTTCGACATCGTGTGAGAGCTTGGAAATAGGGATACAGATCGGTTTGCTGCGAACCTAGTCGAGGCATGCCAGCCTACTTGCTATGGAGGGGGAGGGGGAGACGGCAAGAGAGAGTATTGAACGGCGCCCGCGGATTGCGCGCCGACCAGGAAGTGGGACTGGAAGGCGTGGGCGGCCGCCACGTCAGGCTGTGCCCGCCGGCCTCTGCAGGCCGGGCTGCGCCGGCCGGCCGGCAGGCCGAGCAGCAGGACGCCGGGCCCCGTACTGGACGCCCCCCGTGGTCAGGCAGCCATCCTGCAGCTGGACGTATCCATTCAGTGGTTACGGAGCCATGGTGCACGTTTCTGATCAGTGGTTAGGGAACCGACAGGGGCGTTCACGTGCAGTGGTCAGCAGTCTCTGCTGGATGCTTCTGGTGAATGGTCAAGAAGCCATACTGGAAGTCTTTTTTTCTGGCCAGAACGAATTTTATGCCAGTTTTATGCCATTTTGCCATCCGGGGTGCTATGAACTGCGCCACGGACGACCGTGGCGCCCGAGGCGCCAATATATTATAGGGCATTATAGCGGCACGAGCTACCTAATACTCACACAGTCACGGGTAACGGCAGTATCGTATGTAGGTACGGATCCATAGCCTGCCATAGCTTGACATAGTCCGGGGTAGTCGTAATGTTATTATGAGTGAAAAGTCGTCACCGCATGTCTGATTTGGCTTTATCATGGTTGGCTTTACGAATGTCTACATACA
Organism: Capitulum mitella; assembly: GCA_030062745.1. Classification (NCBI taxonomy): domain Eukaryota; kingdom Metazoa; phylum Arthropoda; class Thecostraca; order Pollicipedomorpha; family Pollicipedidae; genus Capitulum; species Capitulum mitella. The sequence goes on from CP099845.1 coordinate 15,354,928, forward strand.
CACAATAAGAGAAGGAGAGCACTCTGAAACAAGCAAAGTTTGTAGGTCTAGCCAGAATTCGTCCTAAGCATTCAGAGGACAAAGACATCTCATCCCAAGTCAGACTTCTTTTCTCCTGATTTTGGCCGCCTTTTGCCTATCACATGAATTCAGCAAATGCCCAATCAATAACCCGCATCCTAAAGTGTCCTTACCCTGTAAATGGCGCAGTACATACATGCATCCTTTGAATACTCTGATTAGACATAGGTGTGTGTACTCCAAAAGATGTAGGTACTGGCCAGGAACATTTTCTCTGTAGGAACCACTCATGCACGTAATGTCTTTTGTGCATTATGTATTACGCATTACGCTTTTCGATATCAGTGCAGCAGAACAGCTCCCAGATCACAGGTCCTTATGACCTACAGCGGCCGATAGGGGCTATCACTGGCAAGTTGTCGGCCACACAGAGCGGTAAGTCGCCATGACCGCGGCCCGACTACCATTGATCGGCCGCTACCGCAGGGGGGGGGGGTGAGACAAGCCGCTCAGACCCCCTCCCCCGCCGGTGCCGCCCGCCCCGTCCCCAGTCACTGTGACCGCAGGGAGTATTTTCGGATGTGAGCCATCGACCGCAGCCTGTCCGGCCGCAGAGCTCATCACTGGCCGACCGGCTCCTGTTGCTGACCGCACTGCCATCGTCTGCCCCTCGGCTGGTTAACAGGGCTTTGCACAAGAGCAAAACATAATGCTGCAAATGGACAACAGCGCGGAAAGCTGGCCATCTGATTTGTCTAAAAAACAGGCAACAAGATTTACATGAAATCCGGTTTTGTTTCGAAGAGTCACACAGTATGCGCAGTAAGCCCAATGGAAGAATTTCTTGACAAGCGGTTATAGCTACCAAAAGTCATTGTTATACCCGGAGGCGGAACCAAGTCGCAGTTACCGGTGTCTGTGGGAGCAATTTAGTTCCATTCTTTCTATGCATTGTCATAGGCCTAGTGTGGAGATTTCGGAATCCGTCGTGTTGCATTTGCAATGCCAAAAATGCATACAGGTGGCTCCGAACCCGGCCACACCTATGCTTTGAGGAATCTAAGTAGAAAGGTTTCCCGGACATCACATCGGTTATGGCAAATTGCCTTCGGCAGCACAATGCTAGATGATCCTGCTTTCACTCATATCCGGCGCGCCTCCGACGTTTGGACAAACCGTTTCTTGGCGGCATGGAGCTTATTCTGAAGTTCAAAGACGAAAGATGGGAATAATGGAGGAATAATTCCTCTTGTAACTTCTAGAATTTTCTTCCAACCTTCCGTGCGCACATCCGTGCAAAATACTGGATGTAACACTTTGGATGGATTACTGGTACCTTATGTTCACGCGAAGTGAAAGCTCCCGTTGGTAAAGAACCTGATCAGAATATAACGAGCAGTGTCATTGATCAGCTGTCCAGACGCCTTGACTTGGGTCAACATTAGTTCCAAACCCAAAATGCAGTGATGGACGTTTACTTGCAAACGTTGAAAACAGGAAGCTGTCAGGCGTAGCCATTTGACATCGCCACCAGAAACGGAGGGGCCAGTTTACCGCGCTAGAGTGCAGCATGACACTGGATAAAGCAGCAGCACTGCATATGATTCTTCATGGTACTGTAAACGGAGGAGGAATATTGTTTTTTGAAACTACCGGAGTTGTAGACTTATTGCGCATTTGTAAATTAAAGATATTTTCAGACGTATTTCTACGACCAATAAACGGAGTTATTACTGTTGGCCAATGCTGTTCGTCCACATGCCATTTTCGACACACTTTGTTGTTGTACATTGTCGTTGCGCACAGCTTAAGAAGCGCTTTGCTGCTCCTGATTTCGAGCAATATTTAGAATTGCTAGAACCTCGAGCAGCTTAGCATATTTTGCTGCATACGGCCGTAATGTGGCCCTCCTGTGCGTCCCATGTGCAGTGTTTCATCATTTCGCCGCTTTCTGAATGCCTCTGGATCGCTGCAATTATTCTTCAGACGTACGATGTACGGACGGAAGCTCTCCGATCAGCGCCGACGGGAGAAGAAATAAGCGGCCAACTCCTTTATACAGAATACTTGTCTGACCTGGAGACCTGAGGCGCGGGTCGCGTTGTCGTTTCAGTGGATTTTTTGCGGTACAGATTGAAAGGAACCGAAAGAAAATAATGGTCTTGGAAAAATCATGACTGGAAGTAATCGTTTGGTCATACTGCGGTGCTGCCCAGTGCTCCGTAGACCGGGAAAGGTGGGCAGAAGACATCGCTCATTAAAGTCATTTGTTCATTTCTCGTCTTCCGTTAGATGTGACAGAGAACGGACATAAAAGGCCTGCCGAGTGCAGGCCAGTAAGTGTGGTCAATCCGCGGCCGAACCCCACCATCGAAGAGCCTTGTGTGGCCGTACACCCACCGCCCGATGAAAACAGCTGACGTGAGACAGACAGAAGAGACGTGTCATTAGCCCTCTAAATGGCACACCTGGTTGGGAGTGGCGGCATTGGCCAGCTTTTGCAGCGCTGTCAACACGTTCGCATGCGGCCGGCTGCTGTGTCCAGACCGGTCAGGCGCGCCAATATAGGCTCCATCATCGACCGCCGAGCCGGATGAGAACAGCCACCTTGCACAATTTGGAACTTGGTCAGCAGCGTTATGGCGTAGTCTGTGTAGCATGTAAAGACACATCGTGAAACGAATGGTCAACATTGGTAACCTTTTCACAGATAGGCATGGTTGGTGTGACTGTTGTCGCCAACGTTTTCAGTCCTCATTTTTTGGAAAAATATAGAAAAAAACATTCCTGTACGTTGAGAAAAGTGCGACTCCTGACCGCACCAAAAGCAAGAGTTTTCCTTTGTTTTCAGCTTCACGTGAGACGACCAGCTTTGACCTCAAGTGCCCTTTTGCTGCACCGATTTCCTCATTTTTGCGCCATTTTTTCATCATTTTATCATGCATTTTTCATAACACACTCCTCATTTCCTCATTCAACACCGACCTCTCCTCCTTTTTGGGGAAAATGCAGAAAAAACATTCCTATATATTCAGAGAACGCGACTTCTGACCGTGCAAAAGGAGAATATTGTGCTGTATTGCATTGGTTCGTAAGCGTTCCCCATACAGTGGTTCATAGGGCCTAGCCAATGTGATATGAGTATATAAAACACATCTCGCATTATAAAACATCCCCTCCCATCCCAGGCCAGCACCCTCCCCGTGCCACCATATCCGATCCTGCAGTCAAGAGCGGCGACTTAGACGGGCGCAGCTCTGAGGCGGTCTAACGATTGCTGCCGCGAGACAGTTTCCCTTCGTTTTTAATTTCGCCTTAGATGACCAACTTTGGCCTCAAGTGCCCACTTACTACGCCAGATAGGTACTCAGACCTTCGGTTAGTGTTGTTTAAGGTTTTATTTAGTATTTCACTTCTATTTGCCGTTTTTTGTGTTCTTAAACCTTTTTGGAGCGACATACAAAGCTTGATTATTAGCCTTGTCTGCCAAAAATGTTTTCGCGTAGCTTGGCTTACGATGACCTTAATATTTCCTTGACTGCGAAAGTTCCTAAATGCTCGCTTCTCGATCTGCCGAGGTCATTCATACAGTGTTTTTATTTTTTCTGTGGTTCTCGAGACCTTGGGTAAAGTTCTCGTGACCCCCTCCCGTGGAACGGCGAAAGTGGATCCGGAGGCTGGCCCGGGGAAAGCCAAAAGTGAGAATGTGCTTAAAAACTCTTGAACAACATCGCCAGTTTCTGAGCACAACAAAGATGTGGGAATTTAACATGGACACTGGAATTCGCGCTCGTAGTGAATTGCAGTTTCCGAGATAATGTATGTGCGGGCACCCCAGTCGATTTCAAAGTGGCATGCCTGCTCCAGCTTCGGTCATTTGGTGCGGTCGGCTCTGTCCCTGGCGACTGACTGCCGTGTGTCGTCACACTCAGTCGGGTGGCTGGCGACTATAAATGGTTGCTAGGACGGCGCCGTCGCTATAAATCGGCCAGGGCCGCCGCGCCGCCATTTGCGTCCGCTATTCTGGTATGTCCTTCTGACCGCGGCCAATGACCGCTTTCTACTGGCAGGGTCCATGCTGAGAGACCCAGGTTTCCAGAAAGATAATTGTAGCTACAGGACCTCCACACCCGAGACGCTGAAATCTCAGCCATATGCTTTGAATCAATATTGTTGCCGTTTAGTCTTCTGGATCGGGGAATGCGACTTTTTTATTTTCAGCGACACGAATCATGGGGACTATGAAGTTAGGAACACTTCTTGTCAATAAACTGGGTGTCTGCATTGGCTGGCTATCTGAGCCGTGCTGCTGGCCGGCATATTGGCAGAGCACAGAGCGGTCGGCCGTCTTCTCCGTTCCAGCGATGTGCGCTGCTGGCTGGTGTGTTGGCAGAGCAGTCTGATTGGCCGTGCTCCGTGTTCCAGTTCTGTGTACTGCCGGCTGGCATATTGGCAAAGCACTGTCTGACCGTCTGTGCTCTGTGTTCCAGTTATCGAAGCGTTCGGCAGCCAGCAACAGCAGCCCACGGCTGGTCTCGGACCAGTTCACCCAGCAACTTGAGAGCCTTCGATCGGTTCGGACCTAGCCGCCGCCAGCCGCTGCCGCGCAGATGCCCTCTACTCTGCGCTGGACCCCTTTTGCCTTCGCCTTATTTCGTCGCTGAAGACGACTAAATGAGGAGCGAGTCAGAAGCTCTTTCAGATTCGTCTTTTGTCCAGGTGCCAGCACATGGAGCGGGCTGGTCTTTTGTCCAACTGTCATCGCATGTACGGATGGGAGTTTATTCAGCCACAGTCGATACGACAGCCATTGGATCGTTCTCGTGACGACAGTCGTCGTAACAAAACAATTTTTACGTGCGTCGAATAAACTTGCGGTCACATAGTGTATTAAAAGCACCCTTCCCGCCTTTTCCGCAAAGTCGCACAGTGAAACGTGTACACAGTGGTTTGGGGCCAGTATGCCGGCAGCATTCGGAAGGATTTTCCTCAAAGCTTTTCCTTGGCGATTTCTCAACAGTTAACTAATTGTTCGCTGCTTAAAAATAATTTGTAGATGGATAATTATCGTTATCGCCATTTACCTAATGGGACCTGGCCTGACTGGGAGGATAAATATTGTTGCCTAATAAAAAGCTGTATTAGCAGGGCTGTAAGACGTACTATAGGAAAAAAGGTTAAAACACATGAACAGGACGCTCGTACATGATCTCGGATTTAAAAAATTGTAAACAAATCTCGCATCACGAGTGATAAATGCCATCCTCTGTGCATGATAGGCCTGAAGTTTTCTAAATGTAGTACCTGGCTTGATAGCGAGACAACACTCTCCCTCAAATTGACTAGTCCTATCTTCCGAGTCATCTAGTTACTGCCGAGGACATGTAGACGAGTACGGCAGTGACGAGTATGCCTTGTGCAGTGAAAGTGCGTGGTTGTTTTCATGTACTATACAACATATTTTACGAATATTTGATGAAATATACGAGAAACGATAGCCACGTTTATTTTAGGACTTAAAAAAATGAGGACGTGCCGCGTTGGGAATGAAACTAATTTAGGCATTCACAGCATGAAGCGCAAGCAAGAGTGGTCACCCAACTTGAATCACTGCTCTTTTCGTAACTGATGTGAGTTTTAGAACCTGAATTACTTTTACCACAAATCTACTTTCGCTTACGGTCTGCTCGTTTCAGCCAACCAAACTGCCTGACGACAGGCTGCCGCGCAAAACTGACAGGCTGCTAAAGCACTGTCTCATGAGATGAAGGTACCGAAATTACGTCATCCTTCGCTCACCCTAAACACAGCGCAGATACTAAGACAGCTAGGAACGTAAAATGTTCAGCAGTTCCTTGCACATAATTTTTACATCCGGTCACAAAATTTCCACACCAGGTCAGGCCAGATCACTTGCCGATTTGGTCTTGAATCAAGCTATTTAAGCGTATGCCAGTGATTGTCAAAAACAGGCACTGACAAAAGAAAACGCTGTTGTAATCCCCGACTCATTTTCCGCAAGATGTATATTCTCAGTTTTTCGGAATATTGTTTGACGACCTCAAGTCAACTGTACTGAGATGTTTTTGCTCTTTCGTCCAGAAACTATCATGTTTTGGATAAGAAAAGAGATGCAAATCGTCCGAAACGCTTTTTGAATGGTGCACAATACTGTTTGTGAGGGTTCAGCGGCCTGAGGTCTGGTCAGTTGCTTACAGAATCGAGTGTGTGACAAAATGGTTATGATATGCGTTTGCCATTCACTTAAGGTCAGGCATGACAGGGATACATTTCATTTAAAGCTAGTGAACACTCTGAAATGCCTTGATCTTATGTGACCTGACATGGCCTGATATTATTCCAAAGATCATTTGTTACTTGGGACGCCGTGGAATGTCATCAAATGTTTTAAGACGACGTATGGGTTTGGTTTCAGATGTTTACTTTTATTTTTTACTGAGATACAAAGGTTTATTTACTTGACCTATGTTGGTCCTGCATAATTATATTGACCGTAAGGGCTCATGTTTCAGTGACTTCAGGCTGCTTTTTTACGGTCTCAGGCGTGTTTCAGTACTACTTTTTGCTCTGCGCCACTGTGATTTTTCGAACAAGAGACACGTTTGGTCTGCTATCATCCTTGACCTGATCTGGTCTGACCTGTCCTTGACTTCTGTCACCCAAGAAAGCATGAATATGATTATGGCGAATGAACAGAGTTTATCTGACATTCGCACTTTGACATCTGACATGCCTATTCACGAGATAGGAATGTTAAAAGGTCTAACGTTAGTGGACCTGGTATGAACTTAGTTGACTTACATTAATCTTTTTCTGATGAACGTCTCCATATCTGACCAACATTCAAAACGTTTGATCAGATATTTTTTTTCAAAAAATTCAAAACAAACCAAAATAATGATTCCAAAACGTATGCTTGAAGTAACTACTTGAGTGTCAGTTTCGACGGCCTCCTGACTTGACATGGCCTGCGGAGTAACAAATTGCTTTTTGACAATGAAAGAAAAGTTTCTGGTCCTTTTGGACCGTTCACTGCTCACAACCAGTTCACAGTACAGTTATATTCCCTTGTGTTGCCCAGAATTTTGGACTTCATGACATAACCTTATTTACCTTCTTAACCCTACAATACGTTGTCATAGTTAGTAAATACGCGTTCAGTTTTCGTGAAATTTGACGAGCTTCCCTTGGGCGTCACTCGCATTTCTGCGTTTCTCTTAGTTCATGAGGTCATGGGATTGCACGAGGAATCCTCTTCCCTCGGCAAGCGAAGGGTGATTCGGACATCCGGGCGTGCCCGGGTTAAGGCCGCTGAACACTAATTTATTGTACGCAGAGAGAAGTGCAGCTAAGAAATCCGAAATATGCTGAGTTTCAGTGTCATTACATTTTGAATTCTAAGGACAAAATCTGTTTTTTATTCCATTAAAATGGGTTATTTTTTCAGTTACATGCAACGAAGTTGCGCCAGAGATTTTCTCACGCGATTTGCAAGAGGCTACCGCTTGCCTGGCAGTCGGCGCCATGCACGCCCAACGGGGGTGGTCGACCGGCCTCCACTAACTCGCGGACGGTAGGCCGAGCGATTAAAAAGAAGCGTGCCGTTGGAAAACTCGGGACGATTAGAGCTCGGGATTTACCTTATTTTTACTTTTGGATAATATGTAAGCCGTTTACGCCGTATATATGTTTTCTCATGCTCGACTACATGAAACCGAGAAACGGCCTGGATCTCAAGGGTTGTGATTAATAAAGACTAGATAACGGCATCAGCTAATACGCGAAAGTCCGCAATTGCCCTTACATTTCTAATTTCTCAGGTTTATTTAATATATACTCGAAAACGTTGAGTTAAAGACAACGATATTCGCGCTACGGCACTACGGGCGCCGGGGCCGAATGCGGGATGAAATTAACGGAAACTGATTTTAGCGTTCCTTCATTTTGGCGACATAAGCCTTGCGACGTGGTGTGTCTTGATACTTATGGTTCTTACGATGGTTTTCCGTGCCGAATCTTGGGACAGTTCAGTAGTTATCAATATACACAGAGGGTGGGGCTTTATTCGCCAAAGCCTGTCTGTTTCCAAAACATGCATTTTTTTAACTTTTTGAGCCTCTTGGTATCATTTGCAACTGTGAGAGCCAATTCTGTCATTTTCTATCCGTTCCAATTCATTCATCGCCAATTTTGAGGGCGGTGCATTTTGGGTCATAACAGTTATTGGTGGCCTGATCTCAGGCCAATGGTTAGAGGTCACTGATGCTTTGCCGAATGCTGGTCTTTGGATGTCTGCACTACGTCACTACATCACATTCAAAATGTTATTAAAAATTCCGTCAATGTCCGAAAACGATGACGTGTGTTGAGAATGAGCTTGACCTTAGGTTGATGACCCGGAAGTTTTAAAAAATCTGAGATAGTAGACTTGTTGTATATATCACGATCTCTTGTTCTCAAAAGTTTTATAATAATATTATTTATATCATTATTATTTTATATATATTAATAGTAATATCATTATTTTCCGAAAAAAACCTACGGAGCGCTTAACTTTTTTGGACATAGGCCCACTTGACCTGACCTGGGTCAGACATCTGACGCGACCTGAGGCGAAAATTTTATATGATAAGTAAAAATGATCAAGCAAAAAAGCGCGTAAAGTCATGGCGTTGCGTTCGTTCATTTTCTCGCAGTCTTGATGGAGAGAGGCGCAGGAAGAAGATGGAGAAAGGCGTTCAACCTCCTCCCCCGCAGTAGGGGCCGGGTTAAAATTTCCACGTAAATACATTGTTAGCGGTCTTTTTACATTTCATAAAGGTTCTTCTAGATATTATGTATAGGGGACTTGCGGCGTAGAATGATTCTAGCTGTTTTTATTCCGTATACCAGGTAACTGATGCAATGACACTTATCTAATCCGTAGTTTTGGCGCCTCTTAGGCCGACAGATTCACGGTGAAACGTAGACAATACTTTTTCGTGCAGGCTGCTTATTTCCCATTAGTCTGGTTTGAGCACAGCTTATAGGAACTACCAGAGGTAATAAAAGATGACTTTGTATTACCGAGCTAATGCTGCGGACCCCAAGTTGTCACCAACGCAACTCCAAATAGAGTGACAAGGTAGAGGGTCGTCGGCTGCCATCTGGATGAATATGTGAAGGACCCATACTGCCTTTTCCATGACGCAAGTGCGTCATAGATCAACTTACATCACGGCAAGGCCTATTTTTACATGTTAAGGGGTGGGGAATGAGTGAGTGAGAAAGGAGTGAGTGCCCCCCGGTACACAGCGAGACCCCCCATGTGAAAACGTTGTTTTGCCAGCAGTGAACTCCCGATCAGGTCTTTGAGACGTTTCAGGGAGAGACTGTGAATGGTGTATATCTATCGTGAGGCTGCTCTTCGTAAAAATTAAAGAAGAAAGCAGAAATTGAGCGCACAGCTGTTTTTTTTTCAACCCAGCACCGCCCGGCATGTTTTTGTACCCGCGACCGCCTGGGGGGATCCAAGGGCACACCTTGTTATCTCAAGATCTAGCCGTTGGATATGAACTGGTCTACCGCCAGTCGATCGCCCTGACTCTTGCGATTCAAAAAATGCTATTTTAGTCCTGGTGACGTGACTGATGACGTGACACGTCACGTAAAACGCATAACACGACGTCGGAAAACTGACACCAGTTCCTACATCATATCATCGGCAATACTGGTCTTAAAGCTTTTAAATAGGTATGAAACGAAAGGTCGCGATTTTGTGCATCGGAAGCATGCCAAAATGTTAAGAAATGTTGGGTCAAGGTCAGCTTAGGTAAGGTGAAATATTGCTCTTACTTTACATGCTAAATACCGATTCTTACTTACTGCGGTTTTGATCCGCGTGACAAAAAGACAGTGGAACCTTCTGATGATCAGTTTCACATTGTCTGCTTTTCATCCAGTCAAGGTCGGTCTAGGTTCGGTCAGATAAGGTTGCATTACTCTTCGTGACAAAGAGCAATATTTACTCGCTGGGATTCTTAATTGCGTCCAGTACAGAACTGAAATGACATCTCGTCATAATTAAATCTGCTCTGTCTGCTTTTTATCGGGTCAAGGCCAAACCAGGTCAGGACAGATAGCCATTTTTCCTTGTTTTACTACAGTAATTGCTCTCTGCTGCTACTGAACGATCTTCCACAGAAAATATTGCATTTTATTCCGCACTGACATTTACATATGATGTGACCTGACATAACCTCACGTTGCATTTGATGAACCTTGCTCAGAGGCGCTTGTAGATTTGCTTGTCTAACTTGGACGATGGGGAAGGTCAGCAGAAACCACTTCTATCAACCACAATGCAAACCAGTCCAATTGCCATGATGCATGTGACCTAGCATGAGCTCCAATGTTAGCGCGACACAGTTATACATCCTTGTGGGGACCGTGTCCTATGTAAATTTAAATAGTCTACCCATTACATCCGCGAAAATTACCAAAAAACAAAGCATGTTCGCGCCACCGCCCGAAGAGGCGAAAACATGCATGCAAGGGTTTACGTATGACGTCATATCTCCATGACCTGACCTGGCATGGAAATCGTTTTGATGTAAGAACATGTATGATTAATTGATGAACAAGAAACTGAAGGTTTGGTCGAGCTGGCTACATATTTTCAGTTCAGAAGTTATTCACGAAAAAAATCGAGGGGTACCCTATTTGACATTCCCAAAGCGGTGCCAGGTTGAACGTCAGTCAGGTTTCAAATTACGTCAGCTAGATTTGATTGGCGTAAATGAGTGCAAAGATTAGGACCAGGGTATCGCCAATAAGTGTTCTTCATGCTTGTGACGATTCTGCTGGATTCCGATGTTACTGGCTCAATCTCGAACTGCTGCGATTACGAGCGAGATAAACAAATTACGCAAAAAATATTACGAGTCCAGCATGTCTTCGAATCACGAATCGACATCACGAATCGACATATCTTCAATATATGCTCGGCCACAGTGTGTCAGGCTTTAACACTTCTTTTCCCAGCACGCCCATGTAGCAGTTCGCAGAGGTCCAAGAGGGGATCCCATTGCTACACCATCTACATCACGATACAGCTCGCCGTTTGGTGCACGAAAAGGAGGCCCTATGGCACAAAGCCGCAGCAGCCTTTCCAGCATACTGCGGTGGAGTTTTGGGTGGTGATAAAGTCGGGTAGTGGTAGACTTAGTTCTGAATAATTTCAATGCTTCTGTCAACAGGTACATTCGTGAAGAGGCTTTCAGCGCCCAGTGAAACCAAAAGACCTAAAGGTTTGGATCCTCTCATGAGGTCGATGAACTCGTCTGTCGAGGAGATATTATAGCCTGATGGTGTGAACGGCGACAGAAGTCAATATATGTACACTCTTATAAACATACATACATATATGTATATATATATATATATATATATATATATATATATGTGTATATATATATATATATATATATATATATATATATATATATACATATATCTGAGATAGGAGATTTGTGAAAGAACCAGCGTTGTAACTAAGATTACCGTTTGAACACAATCACGCGACGTCATTCGGCATAAGTAATGGATCTACCAAGACTAAAGCCAGGGTCAGTAAGGGTCAAGGTCAACAAAGGTCAAGGTAAACAGCTTGTGACCTGATCCGCATTTGCTTTGCAACATGTCGGTTTGTATGAAATATGCATTCAAAGACCCTAATAAAAACACCTGTGCGAACACTGATACGCTTACATATACCAAGGTCATTAAAGGTCAAGGTCAAATATCTTGTGTCCTGGCCTAGATTTGTTTTGCAACATGTCGATTTGTATGAAATATGCATTCAAACACCCTAATAGAAACACGTGTGCGCACATGGATTTGCATATATAGCAGGGTCATTTCAGGCCATATACCACGGTCGGTCAAGGTAAAGGTCATTAAAGGTCAAGGGCAACTATTTTGTGACCTGGTCCAGATTTGCCTTGCAATATGTCGATTGTATGAAATATGCATCCAAGCATCCTACTAAAAACACGTTTGGCACATTGATACCCACATGTGTATAAATACATACACATGCATAAATACATAAATATGAACGCCGGAAGTGACCAGATATACCAGTGTTAGCTACCTTCACTGAAAATATGCCAAAAGATACGTGTTGTGCCTTTATTTACACTCAAGCTGTCCCATGTTGCTCGAAATCTGATCTGCAAAAAATGAAAAAATGACGCCATAGGTCAATGACCTGACATAACCTCGACCCGAAATCCTCAGTCAAGACGTCAAATGAATGGAAACTGTACTCCATGTCTTAACGGCCAAACCAACGCCCTTTTCCCATTCCATTCGAAAAGTAAACAACAAAAGTTCGAAAAGTGGACACCAAAAGATGCAACGCATGAAAATCTAGGTGGATCATCCGCCGAAATTGGCCCTTAGGCTAAAAGTCAAGGCGAAAATGATCGTTTAAAAACTACTTACCTTTGCACGAATGTGTTAGGGTACAAAAGAATATTGAAAATTTACGTATGTTTTTACGAGTAGATGGCGCCACCGACCACTAAGTGATGGGCGCCAATAAATAGAGTACATGAAAATCTAAGTGGGTCAACCCCCGAAATTGACCTCAAGATGTGGCGTTAAGGTCAAAACGAGTGTCGACAATTTGTATGTCTCTTTACCAGTATGTGGTGCAATCTACCACTGAGCGATGGGCACCAACAGATAGAGCACATAGGAATCTATGTGGATCATTGACCATATTGACCGAAGGTCAAAGATAAAGATGAAAACAAGCGCTGAAAACTTTGTCTTAACGACAAGGTGAGTTAATGATAGATGGCGTCATCCACTCGTAAGAAGGCACGTATTTTTTCAACGTCCATTTTGACCTTGAATATCTATTGCGACCTATCGTTTATTTTAACAAACCCCAGATACTTGTAAAAAGGTACGGGAGTTTTCAACAATTGTTTTGACCTTGACGTGTAATCTTGAGACCAATATCGGCGCATATCCCACCTATGCTTTCATGTGCTCCATCTATTGGTGCGCATCACTTAGTGATAGGTGGCGCCACCTACTCGTGAAAAGGTACGTAAATTCCCAACGCTCGTTTTGACTTTGATCTTCAGGTCGACTTCGGCGTATGATCCACCTAGATTTTTATACGTTGTATCTATTGGTGTCCATCACGTGGTGGTAGGTGACACCCTCTTCTGGTAAAAAGGTACGTGAACTAACTAACTGCACAGGATGCCTTACAGATGCAGTAAAGCAACATTGTGGTGCAAACTGTGGAGCAGAGCAATAAAATGGAATGTATGATGGGACAGACATGACTGGGAATATCTTGAAGAATTTTTAACACTAAGACAGCGAATTCCCCAAAAAAACGATGATTTTAAAGCGATATCATAGAAAAAATGGAATAGGCCAAGAGACGAAAGGCCGACAGCGAGCAAGAAAAACGGAACAGCAATGCCATACCCCAACTTCTATTGACATACAGAAAAAATGGCACACTTAATATGTGGTTCGTTCTCAGAAACTTCTAAAGAAGAAGAGCTGAACCTGAACTTTTCATCGAACGTTAGAGCCGTTTCCCTCCTGTCCAAGCCCACCAGAAGATTCAAGAGCCTGTTCATGAACAAAAGATGTTGCAAGAATAACATCAGGGCGTATGACAATGCTGTCTCACTGGCAAACATTGCTTCCGACGAAGAGGTTGTAATGCCAGGCTTCTCTTGAAATTTGAAGATTCAAGGGACAACCCTACCATTCCACTGGACCAGTCTTTTCCCAGCAAGGAACCAGAACAAAAATTACCTTGATCTGCATTCATGGTTAAGACATGGCCATGGAATAAGGCAACCGAAACAGGAAACAAATCCGTCGAAGCATGGACGCAGCTTGGATGACTCCATTCTGTTTGACAACCCTTTTGTTATCGGTTTCAAGGCTGCAGCAAAGCTGCAAGAAGAAGTGGTCGAGGAGACCAAGTTGGTCCTGAGAAAGGACAAAAATCCTCTTATGAACGCAACAGAAGGTATATGGTTCAACAGAAGGTTTCAGATCCAAATGGGACATGCAAACCCCTGCATTATATATTTCTCTTCCCACGTAGTGATGAGAGCTGGCAGGATGATTTCTATCAAATCAAAAACTATGGATCCAGGGGAAACGAGATCACGCCATCACCTTTCTACAGACAACGCTTCGAAGTGAGAGATGGACAGTCATCATTTCGACCCATTTTTTCATTTTTACCTTATTTGTCGTTCATTTTTCATCTATTTTAGCCCATCAGTAGATCAAGTCAGCTCATAGAAGAGTATGCTGTCGGATAGTAATAAAGGGCCGAAAGGCAGAGGCTCAGGTTGATTGCCTGCTTTTTGTCGACATACTCGTACACGAGTTTTCCACTTTATATGATTTAAGAGATCAAATGCTGTTGAATATCTTCATCGTACCACTTGTCACGGCTGTTGCTTTAAAACTGCAATATTTCCGAAATTACTTGGTAATTGCAAGCAAAAGCTGCGGGTTGACGATGGTCTGTTTTTGAAGCGGTTGTTCTTGTAAGAAAAACAAAGAATTCCTCGTGCCGTTTCCCTCACGGCATGAGTAATTCCAATTTGTTACTTTTCCACTGAATATAGGAAGTGACCTGAGATCAAGCACAGGCCGCTGAATGTGAACTTAAACACGCGCACCGGAAGGGGGTCTTTTTGTGCCCCCACCTGTTTTTCTTGAATATCTCGGGAACGGATCGGAGCTGGTTACTGCTACTTTGTTACATTTATGGCAATTGAATAACTCGTCGAATGATACAGGAAAATTGGAAATCGGCTGGAAATGTTTCAAGTTGCAAGCATTTAAGGTCAGGCAAACACAACGAAGACGACGTTTTACGTTGACAAATAGGTTTGTGAAAGAACCAGCGTTGTACCTAAGATTACCGTTCGAACACAATCACGCGACGTTATCCGAGCATAAGTGATGGATGTACCAAGACTAAAGCCAGGGTCAATGAGGGTCAAGGTCAAAGGTCAAGGTGAAACGGCTTGTGACCTGATCCGCATTTGCTTTGCAACAGGTCGGTTTGTATGAAATATGCATTCAAAGACCCTAATAAAACAGGTGCGCGCACACTGATACGCTTATACGCTTACATATACCACGGTCGGTCAAGGTCAAGGTCATTAAAGGTCAAGGTCAAATATATTGCGACCTGGTCCAGATTTGCTTTGCAACATGTCGATTTGTATGAAATATGCATTCAAGGATCCTAATAAAAACACATGTGCGCACATGGATACGTTTACATATATAGCAGGATCATTTCAGGTCAAGGTCATCTAAGGTCAAGGGCAACTATTTTGTGACCTGGTCCAGATTTGCCTTGCAATATGTCGATTTGCATGAAACATGCATTCAAGTACCCTACTAAAAACACGTTTGGCACATTGATACTTACATGTGTATACATACATACACATGCATATATACACAAATATAAACGCTGGCAGTGACCAGTTATACCAGTGTTGGCTACCTTCACTGAAAATATGCCAAAAGATACGTGTTGTGCCTTTATTTACACTCAAGCTGTTCCGTGTTGCTCGAAATCTGATCTGCAAAAGATGAAAAAATGACGCCATAGGTCAATGACCTGACATTACCTCGACCCGAAATCCTCAGTGAAGTTGCCAGTCAGCACGTTTAATGCCCTGAGGCGACCTTTTTTGGTTTTAGAACGTTCCTATACTAATCTGTGACACTGAATATCATAAAGGAGACGATTAGAGGCTCATTTGGCACCAAATGTGTCGTTTTTATCTCCGGAAAATCCACTTATAGTTCCCAAGCATAAAGTCTGACCTGACTAGGAAGGTCACTAGTAGACCTGAGGGGATCGACGAGATAATTTTTGGATTTCTTCCGCATACAGCTATCGATTGCTTTTGGGCCCGTGGCGCTACCTCAGTAAGGGTCAAATGACGTGGGAGTGCTTTTCATTTCCCTCGTGGTCTGTACGAAGGCTGTACGAAATCTGTATCTGTACGAAAATCCCTCCCGTCCAGCGAAGGTTAATTTGCGTCCGTGCATTTGCGCTTGCATGCATTTGAGCATAACTACATGCAGGCATTTCCGCTTCCACTAATTCCACCAATGCATACATTTCTGCTAATAATCTGCGTTCACATACGAGTACGTTGACGCATACGTACCTTTCCCATGCACACATTTACGATCCTTCCATTTTCGCATCCGCACATTCGCCATGGTCGCATTTCCCATCTGTCGTTTGCTCTTACGTGCATTTGTAATACATGTTTACGTACAAATGCTTATGTTTGCCGTGCGAGTGTGATCTTCACGTACATACAGTTCTCATGGAATCTGCACGTTCTGTGACGGTCTTTATTGCTTTTCTTTCGAAGCCAACCTCGGAGGATATTCACTTGATCCTTCTCTCTGCTCATGATATGCATGCATCTGCACTTTTCCTGCGCCCCTGATTACTTGCACGTCATATTTCATTCTGGGGTTAAAAGTCACACGTCAAGTCACTGAGACGGACTCAAGATATCGCTGCTATCCATTGTTTAGTGCTGCTTTTCAGTGAAAGCCGCCTGCAGATCCGGTTTCAGTGGCGATCCCCTACTCTGACCTCAAT
This sequence comes from Capitulum mitella, assembly GCA_030062745.1. NCBI lineage: Eukaryota > Metazoa > Arthropoda > Thecostraca > Pollicipedomorpha > Pollicipedidae > Capitulum > Capitulum mitella. The sequence continues at coordinate 15,371,657 of CP099845.1, forward strand.
TTTGTGGTCCAGGGACAAGGGTCATGGATCAGGTCACCGATGCAGAGTATAGTTAGGTCACTAGCCCGCCCCCGACTGGGGGGGGGGGCGGTTGACCGCCCCTGAGGTCTTTCCAGGATTACGAAAGAACGAACAAACGCAGCGCTACGAAACTTCGTGTAACTTTGGTTTCATTTTTACACCTTGTGTCAGAGATTGTACCTCAGATCAAGCCAGGTGTATGACCTAGGTCAGCTCAAGTGAACCTATGTTCAAGAAGATTTAGCGCCCTGTAACTTTCTCGGAAAACATGATATGGAAATAAAACCTTGATGAGTTAGAGGTCTTGACAGATGCAACAAATTATCTGCCATCTCAGATTTTTCGGAATTTTCCGGGTCACTGACCTAAGGTAAAGCCTATTTTCAAGATATCAACAAATTTATTTTGCACTCCCTGCACTTTACTTGCCCCCTGTTGTGATCATTGTAGAACTTCTCGTAAAACACATGTAAAAACAAAATATGTAAAACATCATTGCAAACTAATTATTGTCCATTGCTCATTTAACAACAAAACACTCCGTATCTTTTTCACGACGTGGAATATTTTGTTTCAGCCGTGAATATCTACGTATTTAGATCATGTGGTGCAAAATGACTGAAACCCAAATTATGGATTTCTTAGCCTTTCTGGAAGAATGTCAGCGGAATGTTCCTAATTTAGCCTTAATTTCGAATGTACTTATGGGAAATGATGTCTATATTGGCCAGTAAACATAATTCTGGTTCGGTAATTGTGGCAACCTGAAACCTATTTTTATGTTATAATGATCGCCGTAACTTATAACGCTTTTTTTGTTGGGGACTGTGGCTCTTGCAACTTACGTCGTTTCGTTCTTTCAGGTCACCGGGCAAGCGCGCCAGAAAGTCCGGCTGGCCGCTCAACTTCTCAGCGGATCCACCGCCACCGCCGTGGAAAGATTCATGCCCAAACGGGAGGAGGAAGCCGCTTTCATTCGACTCCGTAATGACGGCTTCGATGTCTTAAATGGGCAAGCTCCGGGGAATGTAAACCGTCTACGGCGTGGACTCGGCAGCGCTACCCACAAGCAGTTCGCAGTCTTTTTGGACCTGGGGGCAGCAATCGCCCAGATGAAGATCGGACATCGCGCCGCCCTTCCAGAAGGAATTTCTGCTAACCATCAGGTCGATGAGAGGACTCGTGGCCGACATGGTGGAACGCCTGGGTCCCAGCATGTACGTGCTGCCAGGTCGGATCAACCAGGACGCCCTGGAGTCGTTCTTCGGCCTGGTGCGTGGAAACGGTGGCGCCAACTTGAACCCAAGACCCAGTGAAGAGAAGTGTCGCCTGAGGAACCTGGTTCTGATGTATCTGCTGAAGCTGGGGCTGAATCCGGTAGCAGCGAACCAGACTGCTACCGGATTCAGCCATTTTGCTGCGTCGCAGCAAATGAGTGATGACGACACTGTCAAGTTTGACCTCGTTGACTTCGTGGAGGAGAAGACTGCGGAAGAGAACCAAGTTTCTGCGAACCTCGCAGACATGGAGTCGCTGCTACGGGATGTTGGCCACCAGTACCGGACGCCGCCAGCAGCCACCAGCTCTTCGCCGATCGACCTACGGACTGGAGTCTCGGCGGAGTGGTACGGCATGGTTCACGCGGCTGCCTATGTGTCGGCCAAGTGTCGAAAGGTGAGCTCGACCCTCGGCACTCCGTCGGCGCATGCGGATGAGCAGGCACCGGTCGAGACCATGTGGACCCGGCTCCTCAGCCATGGTGGTCTGAACGTCCCGACCGCCAAGTGGATTGCCCAGTTCGAAACCAAGGAGGGCGCCCTCTGCCGTCACCACCATCTAAAGGCGGATAGTCTCTCCCGCAGACCCGGCGTGATCCGCGAAGTCGTTGGACTGTTGCATGCGCAGCAGCCGACATTGGATGTTAGAATAATCCGCCGGTTTGTTCGCCTACGTACGTTTATACGCCTGGGCTGCCTTAACCGGGGATTGCGCCGCGACACGAAGGAAAAGCGAGAGGCAAAGGAGTTCTGCAACTAAAGGGGCAAGCGCTGCTGCCACATGCCTCGTGGCCCAGGTGCCGAGCTCCTGTTGGTCCTCCTGCCACCTGCCTTCTTGCTGGCCCTGGTGTCACGTGCCTTTTGGTGCTGCAGCCGCTTACTTGCTGGTCTTGGTGTCAACACCGCTTGCCGTGCACGCGCAGTGCACGGCCGTGCAGTCTCTGCGAGTCTGACGCCCTGCAGTGAGTAGCACACACCAGCTGTCCCAATTTGATCTGCCCTGCTTGCGTCGGCGTAACTTTCCGCCACCTGCCGGGATCTCCTTCTGGGTATTAACCCGCGCACGACCGTCGGTCCGTTTCGAACACGGGCGACGGGGGGGGCCGTTGACCACCCCACCTGTAACTCACGAACGGTTGGTCGCACGATAAAAATAAGCACACCGTTGGAAAGCTTGTGACGAATAGAGCTCGAAACTGGTCTCATTTTTTTTTTTGTTTTAGATAATATGTAAGCAATTTACGCCCTGTATATATGTTTTCTCATAGCCGACTGCATGAGACCGAGAAATGGCCTGAATCTCAAGGACTGTGACTAAAAACGCTTAGGTAAAGGTACCAGGGCACAAGCAAAGGCCCGCGGATGACGATACACGTCTAATTTCCCAGATTTGTTCAATATATACGCCGAAACGTTGAGTTCAAGATACGGCATTTCTCGCGGCAGCTGCTAGGCGTGCGCTGCTGTCGTATGCGGTCACAAATTGACGGGAACTAATTTTAGCGTTCCTTTATTCTCGCAAAAAAGACTGTCTATGTATATTTGATTGATCTTAGAGGTTCTTGTGATAGTTTTTCATCCTTAAATTTTGGAAAAATTCATTAGTTACCAATCTACAAAACTGGCGAAGCTTTATTCGCGACAGCCTGTTTATTTCCAAAATATGCTATTTTCTCAAACTTTTTGAGGTTTCTGGTATTACTTACGTCTGTGCAAGCTAGTTCTGCCATTCTCTACCCATTCTGAGTAATTCATCGCCGATTTTGACGGTGGTATGTCTTGGCTCACTACAGTTACTCGTGACCTGACCTCAGGTCAATGGCTGGAAGTCATTGATACTTTGCCCAATGACGGTAACTAGATGTCTGCTTCGCTCCACACTAAAAATGTTATGAAATATTCCGTCAATTTCCGAAAAAACGACGACATGTCTTAACCCGCGCACGACCGTCGGTCCGTCCCGAACACCGGCGACTGGGGGGGGGGGCAGATAACTGCCTCCCCTCTAACTCACGAACGGTTAGTCGCACGATAAAAATAAGCATACCGTTGGAAAGCCCGTCACGAGTAGAGCTCGAAACTGGTCTCATTTTTAGTTTTAGATAATATGTAAGCCAATTTACGCCCTATATATGTTTTCTCATAGCCGACTGCATGAGACCGAGAAATGGCCTGAATCTCAAGGGCTGTAACTAATAACGCATAGGTAAAGGCACCAGCGCACAAGTAAATGTCCGCGGATGCCGATACACGTCTAATTTCCTCAGATTTGTTCAATATATACGCCGAAACGTTGAGTTAAAGACACCGTAATTCTCCCGTCAGGTGTCACTGTGCGCCGCGGCCGTATGCGGTACCAAATTGACGGGAACTAATTTTAGCGTTCCTTTATTTTCGCGAAAAAAGACGATCTGTGTAAATTTTATTGATCTTTGTGGTTTTTGTGATGGTTTCTCATGCTTAAATTTTGGAAAAATTGATTAGTTGCCAATCTACAAAGCTGACGAAACTTTATTCGCAAGAGCCTGTTTATTTAAAAAAATGCTACTTTTTTAAACTTTTTGGGGTCCTGGTATTACTTACGTCTGTGCAAGCTAGTTGCGCCATTTTCTACCCATTCTGAGTAATTCATCGTCGATTTTGACGGTGGTACATTTCGGCCCACTTCAGTTATTCGTGACCTGACCTCAGGTCAATGGCTGGAGGTCACTGATACTTTGCCCAATGACGGTAACTAGATGTCTGCTTCACTCTACACTAAAAATGTGATGAAATATTCCGTCAATTTCAGAAAAACGGCGATATGTCTTAAAAATGGGCTTGACCTTAGGTCAATGACCCTGAAAATTCCGAAAAATCTGACATAACAGATTTGTTGCATCTATCACGATCACTAATCCCTGAAAGTATTATTGAGCTATCTTGTTTTGCGAAAAAGTTAGAGGGCGCTAAACGTTTTTGGACTTAGGTCTGTTTGACCTGATCTAGGTCAGGTACCTGACCTGACCTGAGGTCAAAATTTTGACACGAGACGTAAAATTAATGGATCAAAAGGTACACAAAGTTTCGTGACTCTGTGTTAGTTCGTTCTTTCGCAATCCCAGAAAAACCTCAGGGGGGCAGTCAACTGCCCCCCCCCAGTCGGGGACGGGTTAAAAATGGGCTTGACATTAGGTCAATGACCCGGAAAATTCCGAAAATCTGAGATAACAGATTTGTTGCATCTATCACGTTCACTAATCCCTGAAAGCATTATTGAGAAATCTTGTTTTCCTAAAAAGTTAGAGGACGCTAAACTTTTTTGGACATAGGTCTGTTTGACCTGACCTAGGTCAGGCACCTGACCTGACCTGAGTTCGAAATTTTGACACGATATGTAAAATTGATGAAGCAAAAGGTACACAAAGTTTCGTGACTCTGTGTTTGTTTGTTCTCTCGCAATCTCAGAAAAACCTCAGTGGGGCAGTCAACTGCTCCCCCCAGTCGGGGACGCGTTAAAAACGGAGAAGCAATCTGTTGTGGGCGCCTTTTCGCGGCAGATTGCGTTCATAACTAAGAGCCACAGAAAGTTGGGGGTAAGTGCGCGCTACATAGCATTGCTTCTCGCTGCAAACCGCACTTCTTACTTACTAACAGCCCTTTCTGGAGGCAGACCGCGTATGTCACTAACAGGCAGAAGTTTCAGGAATATACGCACAAAGCAGCGCGAGGCATCCGTGTCTTTAAGTCTTTCGGTATAATTAACTGATAGGTAGGCTCGCCGACCGTTTTAGAGACTTTTTTGACATCTTTCATAGCTAAGACCACTTCCGTTTTATTTGTACTCTACTAGAGGCGCCGAAATTGTCCACATTCAAAGGGTGTATCGGTGTTCCATTCCTGTTTTCCTGTCTTCCTATCCGATTTTTTACCAAGAAGTCGCGATGGTATGAAATGGAACTTAAATGGGGAAAAAATGCAGTAGAGCTCGACTGACACGGATATGCAGGCAAAATGAATTGGCTTAAAAGAGCGGAGATTTAGGACAGATGGATGCTGAAATGCTCGCGCCGTCCCATCGGTGCGCGCGCCGGCCCCCCTCTGTGTGACGCGGCATTCCCGATCCATTCCTGTACTGTGGGCCATTACGGTTCTTCTATAGCAGCTGCCTCGCCTCACCCATATACCTAGTAAGCGTCCGAACACATCACAGACGTCAAATTGCATCTGCGCCGCCAATACGAGAAACAAAGTTGTTAAGAAGGGCGAAAATGTCTTCGCTATTGCCGGGAGTTTCACTGAAAATGCCCCGTACTGCATGATATGCAAGGCTCCAGCAAATACCCCTCTGGCGGAATATAAGATATTCTTTTGTCAAATTGACCCAATATATGAAGAGGACATACATATGGTATCATATTCAGACATATTTTATAGATTCAAATATTAAAGAAACACCTGAACTCACCATCCCAAAATGGTGTATTTTCCCATTCCTCTCCATGTTGAAGGTGTCGCGCCGTGGCACCGGTGACGTCACGCCCGAGGTGTTGCCAGGAGCTTTGATGGGGCGGGCTGACAGACGTGTTTCCCAGGGTCCAAACCACACGATTTTACACAACACTACAGTGGTAATGGTGAAGCCTGAGTGATGTGTGGGTGAAGACGCAACAAACAGTGGACTCGACAACAGTGTCTTCAACGGTAAGAGAACGGGATGACTTGTATAACTGAGATGAAAATTGCAAGTCATATCATTAACAAAGGAGCTGTCAAACCTGTAACATATTTGATTGAATGCCTATTTTGCAACTCTGTTGTGTTGTCCCCTGCCATCTGGGATGCTAAAAGTAGCAAGTGAACATACAGTTCGGGTAGATGTTATATATGTATGATATGTTGTGTGTACCTTGCCAGCCTGAAGGCTAGGTTCCTAGAAGGACCCCATGGTGCAAAAGCAAATGCTGGTTCTTGTAGTATGTGTTCCTGAAGTCACTGAAATCATCTGTGCAATTTGGTGATGCACTGGTGGTAAAAACATAGGTTTTTCTGCAGAGTTGAGTGAAATGATTACATGGTAGTCATAGTAACTTATAAGTAATAAACACCACCAAGTTATACACATCTAGACATCTGGACATCCATACATCTGACATATAAACATTGGTATTCCAGGCAGAGACCTTCCATTCGTATAATTCCAGCAATCCGCATAGTTGCCAAGCCGTATGGGTACCAAAAGTTGTGCAGTTAAAAAATAGGCAAATTGCAGGCATGTAGTGCCTTGTTACCATCACCACTTCCTTCAAATGATCTTTTGAAGTGATTCAGCCACCCACAGTTAGTCATCATCATTCAGCCAACCACAGCCTGAACAACTATCATGAGTTTGAATCATGGAGCATTTCTGTGGAACAGATCCATGCCAACTTTTAAGCACTGACAGTTGACAAACCAAACATGCCATGAAATATGACATCACTGAAAGGCCTGTCAAAAAGTGGCCGTCTTGAAGCCTGAGATGGTACAGAAATGGGACGGAGGTGAAATATGACATCATTGAAAGGCCTTTCAAAATGCCATCTCAAAACCCAAAATAAGCTGAGACGGCACTGGAATGGGACATGGAGGTGGACTGGGACTGGACAAGGGAGGACATGCGTGTTGGTGAGGGAACAGGGACAGACAAGGAAAACTGGGACAGTACAGAGATATGGAGAACCTGGATGAGGGTAGGAGAGAGATGAGGACTAACAGAACAGGCATGGAGGAATGTTAAGACAGAATGATGAAAAGGGACTGGGCTTGGAGAGAGACAAATAAAGGAATAGGGAAAGGACAGGGACAAGTAAGGGAATGGGGCTCTTTTCAGATAATCAGGGCCAAAACTTCAAAGACCCCCTAATCTGTGGAAGGTAATGAAATACTAAAATGCCCCAGTCAATGCTGGGATAATGGTCCCATCCAGTATCCCATCACTGTGCTCATCCTATTTCAGTCGATATTTTCTTCTGTCCTGTAGTCCTTGTTCTGGCCCTTTCTGCCTCTCCCCTCTCATTCCCATCCCAATGTACTGTTTGTCCCTGTCCCATTACAGTCCACCTTCCTCATCCTATTCCATGTTGTTCCCCTGTGGGGGGACCAGGAGGGGGAGAGGCAGAAAGGGGAATGAGGATCATGAGATAGAGCTAAGAAAGGACTGAAATAGGACTGGTGCAATGATGGGAAACTGGATGGGACCCTTAACCTGACATTGACTGGGGTATTTCATCATCTTCCACAGACTGGGGGGGCGTTTCACATCCGGCCCAGTTATTTGTATCTTGAGATTTGGCTCATTCAAACACCAATTGATAGCCCAGTCCCCCATACTTGTACCTGTCCCCTTCCCATTTCTTTGTTTGTTTGTTTTTAAGCCCAGTCTTTTTTTACCATTCTGTTCTAATGTCCTTCCATGCCCATTCAATTAGTCCTTATCTCTCTCCAGTTCTTAGTACTTCAAAGTTTAACTTGTTTCAACTTATGGATGACAAACTGGGACTGCTGGGGTGAATGGAACGTTAATTTTGAGGCTGGGAATATAGAGAAATTATATTTGATGCCTGACAGTATGTGCTGAGAAACTGGATTTGTGCAGTTCAGGCAGTGAATTAAATGGAGATGTGACATCTACTGCCCATGATACATTGTTGTTTCTGTTGCCTCCACTGTAGGCATTTGCTACCTGTTATTTGTTGTGCTGGCACTTGCTACCTCTAATGCAAATGATTGTAATGTATATGCCAGACATCCATTGTGTGCAGTGTGCAGAGACTTGTAGTGTGTACTGCAGATGTCTAGTCTGTTACCAGCACCTTCTGCCTGCAGCGCAGGCACTTGTGTGCATGGCAGATGTTTGTAAGATGGGTTACAGGCATCTACTGTCTGCAGTGAAGGCAGTGATCAGTGTTGACTAGTGCATCAGCACATATTTCATTTAGTACATGAAGTCAAGATTTTGGGTTGTTTTGGGGTTTTTTACACCCTTGACTCCACAACACATTTCATTTAAGTCTCCCATTCAAAAGAATATTGAATGGTTCTCATCATACCTGGCACTGTCTTTTTGTCTCAAATGATAATCACTGGCTTATAATTATATTGTAATATGCACTGCCACCAACTTGGTCAGCTGATGCAGAACAATAGCATTTCTTGGGAAAAATAGGACTCACAAGAACTGAGACAGTACAGATATAAGGCAGACCTGGATGAGGTTAGGAGAGAGATGAGGACTAATGGAATGGGCATGGAAGGACATTAGAACAGAATGGTAAAAAGGGACTGGGCTTAAAAAGAGACAAACAAAGAAATGGGAAGAGGACAGCGAGAAGTAAGGGCGATTGCGCTATTAATTGGCGTTTGAATGAGCCAAATCTCAAGATACAAATAACTGGGCCAGATGTTAAATGCCCCCCCCCCTTAGTCTGTGGAAGATGATGAAACACCCCAGTCAATGTCAGGCTAAGGGTCCCATCCAGTCTCCCATCGTTGCACCAGTCGTATTTCAGTGCTTTCTTAGCTCTATCCCATGATCCTTGTTCCCCTTTCTGCCTCTCCCCCTCCTGGTCCCCCCACAGGGGAACAACATGGAATAGGACGAGGAAGGTGGACTGTAATGGGACAGGGACAAACAGTACATTGGGATGGGAATGAGAGGGGAGAGGCAGAAAGGGCCAGAACAAGGACTACAGGACAGAAGAAAATATCGACTGAAATAGGATGAGCACAGTGATGGGATACTGGATGGGACCATTATCCCAGCATTGACTGGGGCATTTTAGTATTTCATTACCTTCCACAGATTAGGGGGTCTTTGAAGTTTTGGCCCTGATTATCTGAAAAGAGCCCCATTCCCTTACTTGTCCCTGTCCTTTCCCTATTCCTTTATTTGTCTCTCTCCAAGCCCAGTCCCTTTTCATCATTCTGTCTTAACATTCCTCCATGCCTGTTCTGTTAGTCCTCATCTCTCTCCTATCCTCATCCAGGTTCTCCATATCTCTGTACTGTCCCAGTTTTCCTTGTCTGTCCCTGTTCCCTCACCGACACGCATGTCCTCCCTTGTCCAGTCCCAGTCCACCTCCATGTCCCATTCCAGTGCCGTCTCAGCTTATTTTGGGTTTTGAGATGGCATTTTGAAAGGCCTTTCAATGATGTCATATTTCACCTCCGTCCCATTTCTGTACCATCTCAGTTTATTTCAGGCTTCGAGACGGCCACGTTTTGACAGGCCTTTCAGTGATGTCATAGCGCCGCAGCCGCACAGAGTAAGAAATTAACGGGAACTAAGTTTAGTTTTCCTTTATTTTTGCGAAAAAGCCTCTCCATTCCAATTTTATTGATCTTAGTGGTTCTTGTGATGGTTTTTCATGCTTAAATTTTGGAAAAATTCATTAGTTACCAGTGTACACAATTGGCGGAGCTTTATTGGCGAGAGCCGGTTTATTTCCAAAATATGCAGTTTTTTACACTTTTTGAGGTTCCTGGTATTACTTACGTCTGTGCAAGCCAGTTCTGCCATTTTCTACCCATTCTGAGTAATTCATCGCTGATTTTGCGGTGTTACATTTTGGTTCACAACAGTTACTCGTGCCCTGACCTCGTCAATGGCTGAAAGTGATTGATACTTTGCGCAGTGATGGCAACTAGATGTCTGCTTCACTGCACACTAAAAATGTTATGAAATATTCCGTCAGTTTCCGAAAAAAACGACATGTGTTAAAAACGGGCTTGACATTAGGTCAATGACCCGGAAAATTCCGAGAAATCTGAGATAGCAGATTTGTTGCATCTACCAGGATCACTAATCCCTGAACGTATTATTGTGATGTCTTGTTTCGCGAAAAAGTTACAGGGAGCTAAACTTTTTTGGACGTAGGTCCGTTTGACCTAACCTAGATCAGACACCTGACCTGACCTGAGATCAAAACTTGGACAGAAGATGTAAAAATGATCAAGCAAAAAGTACACAAAGTTTCGTGAATCTGTGTTCGTTCGTTCTCTCGCAATCCCAGAAAGGCCTCAGGGGGGCCTCAACTGCCCCCCCCCCAGTCGGGGGCGGGTTAAAAGGCTTATGCTCGCTGTCGGATTATGGAGCGTATGCGCTGATGTTATGAGCTGCGGCGGGAAACAAGTTGCTTTTTATCTGTGGGATGGGAATGCAATAGGAAGTAGGTATCGCAGAACATTTCAGACATTCGAATTGGTTGAGGTGTGAGGAATCGAATGATATAAATTCCATGCAAATTATCTTTTATTTCATCAAAAGAGGGCGCAATGCAGCGAACGTCTGACTTCCTCTGACGTGCGGAGCGGCGTCGACCGCGGAGTGGTGAGTCTGCAATACCGCGGCATGCCTGAAATTAGATTTGGTAGTGGATATCAACTCGAAAAAAACGCTTTTAAGGCATCTAAATTACGATTTTAGCTAATCCAAGGTCATTGTAGGTCATTGGGTTCAGGTAACCTTGGGTGACTTAAAGTGACCCGTATATGTTATTTGACAGGACTGCTTGTTAATTGAGATGCTACATTTGACTTCAGCATCCGCCGTTGTCTGTAAAAATGCTTGTGCAGCTCCGAGAACGCATTTGAGCCGACGACTCCACTTGACAAGGATTGACCTAGCATGATCTGGACCGGACTCTGTGGGTAAATACAATCATGTGGTGTACAGACAGACTCATAACTGATTGACGAACACTCTGATATCCGTTTTGTTTGATCATCATTTATTCTTTGGCATTCGTTTGCGCTTAAGCTCGAAAAAGCACCACTTTCCTACAACTTTTACCTTTGGCCCGACCTGGAAGGTCATCCGTTGACCTGAGACCTTAAAAAGAGATACCAGTCGCGATGTTCCGCCAGGCGCATCTGCGGTGCCTCTGCTGCGAGCTCCTTGTAAAACGCCACGTTTATATTTTTGCCTAAGGGGCCCACGGAAAGTGAGGGGGCCCAACGCTTCGTGAGGCCCCGTCCGGAATTTTCGACTGACTGCGCCCCTGCTTTTTATTACTCTTGGTCCAGCTTGGCGAATAAGGGCACCAAATGTGAAGGCTGTCCCCGCCGAAGGCGGGTCTGTGTCCGCGGATACATGGGAACCCGGACGTTAAAGATGGCACTTGTTACTTCACGCACCCATAGTGCAGGACATGGGCATCCTTGTATTAAAAAGCAGATTATGCAACATAGCAGAAGCAGCCAGAATATAGCTCATGTACACCCGCTCTTAAGATGGGCGCCTTTAACACAGCGTTATGTGACACAGAGAGCACACAGAGGACACAGAGGCGCGCCCTTACGATGTTTTGTAAGCATCCGTGCGTTGAAAAGGCGCCGATCGAGTTAAGCACCCTCCTGGCAAGATTTTTGCGCCCTTCCGGTGAGATCTTGGTGCCCCTACGCCCCCCCCCCCCCCCCCCGGTGAAATCCTGGATTCATCCCTGGCCAGTCAGCGTTACGGTTCCTGTAAACAAGCGTCTACCGCAGTGTTAGATTGTTCCATGAAGACGGCATCTTGAACAACTGGGTGGCGCGACAGTGACCATAACCTTTGAAGGGAAAGAAGACTGGGGGAGGAGGGGATTGAGACAGGGGTGGATTGCATGGATTTCAAGCTAGATCCACTGCATGAATACACGGTTAAAGGGCTCTTAAAATTTACCAGTGGATTCAGATGTGTAGTATGACCTCACGAAGGTAAATGAGGAACCTTCTTCAAGGGATGAAGGATTAAAATGCCAAAGCTCCTGTTGATTGATCTCTTTGTTCATAGCTGCCGAAGGATTTTTGGTAGCACGTAGGTAAAGGCTGAACGCGAATCACGGTTGGCCCAATCAACGTAGAAAAGTAGAATGTGCGACAGTTCCTCCCGTGCTGTCCGGATCGGAAGGAAAGATCAGTCCGATGTGACAAGTCCTCTATGCCACCTTACGGCGAGAAAACTCATGCCGGAACCCTTAACCTGTTCAAATTACTCTACTCCCTTCACTGGAAAACAGTCCCGCGGAAACCTTGGCGTGCTGTTAGGCGTCATAAGTCCCCTAGAACCTGTCGAACAGCTTCTGAAAGCTTTGCGCGCACGACAAATTGTTTAGAATAGAGCCGTTGTTCTGCGGACAAGGAAAGCATTCGGACAGGTTTTGAGGAATGCTAGCGGTTCACGGCGGACCAGAGCGTTTTTCTTACTGAGTTGTTGAACAACGGCCGTGAGTACTTGAAGCTGAGAACATCCAGCGCCGGAATGGCGGCTGAACAGACGTTCTTCGTGTATCCAGGTCAGTGTTGGATTATGACCAGCGCCCATTCGGTCGGATTGGTCAGGCCTTGTCTGGTCCGTGGCTGTCGAGGCGAAGTCCCGGTCCGGGGGTGCGGCCGGCACGGCTGATGTGACCAGCAAAAACAAGTGCCGGGGAGACTGAGCGGAGTGTGAAGTGGGCGTCACTGCCCGTCCTGGGCACGGGATAGCCCCAGCCGCCGCCGCTGACCGCGCATTATGCAACAGCTGCCTCTGGGCCGCGGTGTGAATGTACGTCCGTTAACAGCTGTAACCGGGTCTCCGTCAGTGGCTTTGACCGGGTCTCAGACTGCAGCTGAGGCCGGGTCTCATTTAACATCTGCGACTGGACCTCGGTCAACTACTATGCCTGGACCTCAGCCAGCAGTTGTGACCGGACCTGTCACTGGCTCTGACTGGACCTCAGTCAACAGTTGTGGCCGCGCCTCACCCCGCGGCTTAGGTTTACCATTATATATGTATTGGATAGTGGTTTTTGCTTTCCAGTCGGATATGTGCTGGATAATTGCATATGTCCGCTCGGGTTTTGCGGTTGGACAGCAGGATAGTGTTAACCAGGGAAAAGGGTAAGTCATTTATGTCAAATTTATTCGAAGTTCTAGAGGTGTGGAAAGGGCATTACTAGTGTTCGTGCAATGAGAAACTATCCGAAGCTACTGACATTGGTGAAAAATTTCTCCAGACTACAAGGTGGGATGTTTGCAGTTAGTTTTCAAGTCTTTCTGTCCGAGTTGTTTATGTAACAAGAGTGGCAGCCGTTCTGGACAGACTTATAGCTGGAAAGATGTCCAGCGAGTGGGATAGAGTAAGACAAAGTCATTCAGCTTTCATGGACTAGTGTGAACTGGTATGCCATTTGCGAAACAAAACGAATATTGTGGTGTCTTTGGATGTTTTGTGAAAAAAATAAACTGCATGTCTTCTTCTGGTGTGCGATAAGCTCATTTTCGCAGAGCTGTATTTATTGATATCGTGTTGGAAAGTAAACCTTCTTATCTTTGAGTTGGCAAACATTTATCTTTCTTTTGGGCTGGCCAAGGTATCTGAAAGAAAACCAGTATAGAAAGGTGAACCTCAGAGATGAGTGCACAGGCGGCTTCTGCAAACTGTCAGCACTGAACCGGAAAATAGACACTGTTTGATCTAACCGAAGTCATTTTGGGAGAGGCGCTGGCCCATCGACCCTTTTTTGGGCTACCCTGTGCGTTTCTTTTGTGTGCAATTTGTCCTTTTGTTTTTACACTGATGATCATAATATTTTTGTTGATGTTTCTAAATCAGTTTGTCCTACGAATTCTGTAATATGTATCAAAATAATGCTAGCTCCAAGCCCCAGAAAGAAAAGAAACCTAAATTGTGGCTCCCTCGAGTTGCAAACGTTTACTGCTTGATTTGTTGGCTCTTTTAGAACAGGAGAAATGTTGGATGTCGGGCCACATAATAAATATCTTGCCATCGACCGGGTGATAATCATGTCCGGCCCGTACCGGACTGGACGAAATCGAGTTTTCCTCCCAAGCAAAATATCGGACATAGCCCGGCCGTGGACTGATTCGGCTGGTGTGAGACAATGCTTCATGAGCCGCGAATGCTAGCGGCTAGGCGTGGGGTCACCGTGCAGCTCGGGCCGCCGCAGCGGAAGTCGAACGGACCGAGCCACGCAGTAGGCCGAGCCCGACTGTCGTCCCCGCCCCCTCCCTTGCTCCGCCACGCAATGACACCGGGACCCACTGGTCGCCATTGGCTAACAGCTGAAAATGGTCCAAGTTCCGGCGTTCCCGGCCAGACGCAGTCCTGATAAGCTGGCGTGGTCCCGGTGGAGAGCTCCGGGAGAGAAGCTAGAGTGACTTGCGGGTGGCGCCAGTGGCTGGCCTGGGTTGGCTGCGACATGACCTGTTCGGCCGGCCTGTCTCGACAGACAGGCCAGGGTCATCGTTGTGGCAGCGCAGCCCCGTCCCGCATCGATCAGGCTGTCGCGTGTGCCGACATACCGCCCGATTATAGTTCCTCTGTTCGGATGAGTAGCGGCAACTTGCAGTGAATGCGCATTTACCCTCATGATCATGTGAACGCGTGTTAGCACGACCCCGCTCCCTTTTTGAAATGTGACTGAAATTCGTTCCCAGAGAAAGATTTAGGTGTCAGTGCGAAGTATCTAGGAAGAAAACTTTTATTCATAATTCCGAATACCGATGCAAAGGACTGTAAACTGAGACTTTGTCATTCTTAAAAAGTAGCATTAACAGAAAAACAACGCTTTACGCGGTTGCTTTAGGGTCAAAATCGAATCTTTGTGTCGCACTTTGTGCCACCCACTTAGTAACAGCGCTGCTCTCACTCTTACCTGATACTATAGATACTTGAATATCATTATCGTTCACGCAACAACACATCTGCAAAGCCAAAGAAATCTGCATAACAGCGGCGTACTATGAACTGCGGAAATGTTTCGCGGCCGGCAGGGCTCGAGCCCATGCTTTCGGATCCATAGACGTGCGCTCTAGTCATTAAGCCTCGACCACCAGCGAGCAAATGTCTGGAATGGGATACTCCGTAAACTGCGTATATCGCCAGGCTGTACATATCTCCAGACCTAAATGGCAAAGGGGTACACCTGAGCACGTGCGTCTCGCACACACCAGGCAGAAGCCATTGACATGCATGTCAATGGCTTCTGCAATGACATGTCGATGTGCCTTGACCCATAAGAAGCAGAGGGGTGTGAGAGACGCACACGCGCTGCACGTGACTCGTTGCACCCTGCCCATCGTATGGGATACATTTGCATAGCCCTAGTGTTGGTCCATCTACCCACCGAATTTCAGCCGTTTAGGCCACTGCCTCCGGCACTCGGAGGTCCCCGAGTCCACATAGAAATACGTCCCTGTGGATCGCCACGTGGATCGCACGTGGGTTCCTACCACAAAAGCACGCACCCACAAGTGGGATTCATGTTGTCACCATGTCTGGGGTCAGCAGCACCGTCTTTTGAGCTATATCCGTGATGAATTGAATTCTACAGAGGTCCGGCTCGTGCCAAGTGGCACGTGCTACACGCCACAAATCGTTTCGTAATCCACATCATAATCTGTCTGCCGAGTTGCTACACCCGGTGGTGTCAGTTGTGTCGCCATTGGCGGGCGCGTTCGGCCGCTGGACGCTCGGAATTTTGAACACACACAGACGCCTCGATTTCAGCTTTTTTCGAGCGACTGCCATGTATTAAATCTCACTCGCTTAAAGCGTGCAAAGCACGCTTTCAGCTCTTTCAGTTTTGAACCGTAGGAAAACCAACACGCTACAAGGGTGGTTTGGAGCCAAAATCGAAATGTCATACATTCCTTTTTCTGCTGTGTGTTACATCGCGTCTGTTTTGGTAATGGACTGCTTACGCCGTTTACCCCAATTAACCCGCGCACGACCGTCGGTCCGTTTCGAACATGGGCGACTGGGGGGGGGGGGGGCAGTTGGCCGCCCCCCCGTAACTCACGAACGGTTGGTCGCACGATAAAAATAAGCACACCATTGGAAAGTTTGTGACGAGCAGAGCTCGAAACTGGTCTCATTTTTAGTGTTACATAATATCTAAGCAGTTTACACCCTATATATGTTTTTTTCGTAGCCGACTGCATGAGACCGAGAAATGGCCTGAATCTCAAGGGCTGTGACTAAAAACGTATAGATAAAGGCACCAGCGCACAAGTAAAGGTCCACGGATGCCGAAACACGTCTAATTTCCCAGATTTGTTCAATATATACGCTGCAACGCTGAGTTAAAGACACGACATTTCTCACGGCAGCTGCTAGGCGTGCGCTGCTGCCGTATGCGGTCACAAATTGACGGGGACTAATTTTAGCGTTTCTTTATTTTCGCGAAAAAGACGATCTATGTATATTTGATTGATCTTAGTGGTTCTTGTGATGGTTTTTCATGCTTAAATTTTGGGAAAATTCACTAGTTACCAATCTACAGAATTGGCGAAGCTTTATTCGCAAGAGCCTGTTTATTTCCAAAATATGCAATTTTTCAAACTTTTTGAGGTTCCTGGTATTACTTACGTCTGTGCAAGCTAGTTCTGCCAATTTCTAGCCATTCTGAGTTATTCATCGCCGATTTTGACGGTGGTACATTTTGGCTCACTACAGTTACTCGTGACCTGACCTCAGGTCAATGGCTGGAAGTCATTGATACTTTGCCCAATGACGGTAACTATATGTCTGCTTGACTCCACACTAAAAATGCTATGAAATACTCCGTCAATTTTCGAAAAAACGTGTTAAAAATAGGCTTGACATTAGGTCAATGACCCGGAAAATTCCGAAAAATCTGAGATAGCAGATTTGTTGCATCTATCATGTTCACTAATCCTTGAAAGTATTATTGAGATATCTTGTTTTCCTAAAAAGTTGAGGGCGCTAAACTTTTTTGGACATAGGTCTGTTTGACCTGACCTAGGTCAGGCACCTGACCTGACCTGAGTTCAAAATTTTGACACGAGATGTAAAATTGATGAAGCAAAAGGTACACAAAGTTTCGTGACTCTGTGTTCGTTCTCTGGCAATCCCAGAAAAACCTCAGGGGGGGCAATCAACTGCCCCCCGCCAGTGGGGGACGGGTTAACGCTTGGACACATTTCCGACCCTGACAGAAATGTTTGGCTCTTTCCGTGCAGACTAAAGTTGGGCTAACTGAGATATTCCGAGGAAAAAATGTTAAAAATTGTCAAAAGCTGAGATACGGCATCGACCACAAATGGGCCGCCGGGCGCCAGTTCATGGTGAGCGCGCCGGCCTGCCGAGCCACCTGACACCGTTCCAGCCCACTCAGCGGGCCGAACAGTGGCCGATACATATCCGACTCAGGATGATAGTTTTCGTACACTTCAGTCCACCGAATAGAAAAGAATTCAAAGAGACGCTTTCAGCTCGAGATCCGACAGAGAAGAGGGATTGTTTTTTATGCTCTTGGCGTACCGAAGCATTCCTACGTGTATTATGTGGAACACTTCTGGAACAAAAATCTTTGATAAAATCTTCACCGTCGTGTTGGCGCCCAGCTCAGCGGCAGTCTTGTCGCAGTTTTCTTGTGGCGTTTTGGACATCTCCTGCCTCCCGGTATACTTCAAATCAGGTCACGCCAAGCTGTCACGTTTGTATCCGTGCGTCGTTTTTTTCTTTTATTTATCGGTTTTATTTTTTGCGGCGCCTCCAGAGCGTCGTCCTCTGTCATGGACCGCTGAAAGTGCACTCCAACTTCACTGGGAAAGTCGTTCACGTCCGCAGCACTAATGACCTCCTCATTTGCCTCGTCTGCGTCACTGCCGTCCGGAGAAATGTTCACCAGCTCAACGGCACTGTCACCCGCGTCCATATCGTTCATCACCATGTGGACTGCTGCCTGCACCGTCAGGCATCACACCCTCAGCATCATATCAGCCAAACGCAGTTTGACAACTCAACACCCTGGATTATCTGAATCACGAGCACATATTCCAAGTCGTGACAGGGCACGCTGTTTCCCCGAATAGCGTGCCGCGTTCGCCGTGCCACCTACGCGACATGATGCCTCCAGCCACCGTGCAGGGGCGAGCAGGCGCCCGATCAGTCAAAATTGGTCGTTTAAAGTTTCGCACCCGCTGGACGTCACGTGTGAAAAGTGAAGTGAAATCGCACAATATAGCATTACAACATATGTATTTTTCTTGCATTTGATAAATTACGCATGGTCATAGTAATATTATCTGGTCGTAATAACGAGCTCTGTATGAAAAAAATTTGTTGGAAAATCTCTACATTTGGATTCTCGCCAAATCCACATCTGGTGGCCAGTGTCGGCCATGTCCGGATATTTATTTTAAGACAGCCCTTCCCGTGCACCAGACGAAAAAAAAACACATTCGGTAGGTCACCACCGTCATTGAGAGCCTTTGAAACGGACCGTCCATTTCTGACTCACTAGGCGGTAATGGGTGAACTGCTTCGTCATGCAGATAGAAAAAAATGGATTGTGCACCTTCCCCTAAGAGCAGAATTCCAAGTCCAACAAGTTTGCTGTGTGTCTGACATGTGGAGGTCTCGATAGGTCGTGGGGTTAATGTTCTCTAGAACAAAATGATCTTGGTGACGCTGTATCTGGTCGCGCCGCCGCTGCCCAGGTAGAAGTACTGGCGGGACCAGCACTGAACGCCAGACACGTGGTCCGCTTCATGGAGTCGGCCAGTACCGTACGGTGCCGCCTCCGCCGCTCGGTGGTATGCAGCGGCGCCGGCCTGCGTCGGTCATCGGACCGTGACGCCATCTCTCCGAGCTGCAGGGCCGGCGCCGCGTGCCTGTCGCACCGAGTCCTCAGTCCTGGTCACCCCGACGAATGGGCAGGGCTGTGCGGTGTGGCCGCGCATGCCGCCCACGATGCGACGGCGGCTTGTTGGTGACTGAACGCCTGTACCAGCGATGAGAATAGCAGAATAGAGCTCGAACCGCTTCTGCTGAGGCGGCCGTGCTTCGCAGCTTCTTTGTTGGCCCTTGTTCATCATTGTTTCATTGTTTCATTGGTCTTTCTTCTTCAGGCTAACAGGAGGTTCTCTCGCCCGCTCACCGTCCCCTTGTTTTCTCTCTCTCTCTCTCTCTCTCTCTCTCTCTCTCTCTCTCTCTCTCTCTCTCTCTCTCTCTCTCTCTCTCTCTCTCTCTCTCTCTCTCTCTCTCTCTCTCTCTCTCTCTCTCTCTCTCTCTCTCTCTCTCTCTCTCTCTCTCTCTCTCTCTCTCTCTCTCTCTCTCTCTCTCTCTCTCTCTCTCTCTCTCTCTCCCTTTCTCACTCTCTCTCTCTCTCTCTCTCTCTCTCTCTCTCACTCTCACTCTCTCACTCTCACTCTCACTCTCACTCTCACTCTCACTCTCACTCTCACTCTCACTCACTCTCACTCACTCACTCACTCACTCACTCACTCACTCAGGGCGGCTGTTCTGTGACTGGATAGGCGCGGACGTCTTCGCACCGTTGTCGCCTGGGGCGCGTCCTGGCCGGGTCACTGGTCGCTTCCTGGTGTGACCGATAGACGATTCGGACGGACGGGCACAATGCAGGCCCGGCCGGCTTGTGGCGGCCCGCTGCGCAGCCGCCGCTCTGCAAGCGGCTCTGACGTCAGGCGTGACGTGGACTTCGTGCCGCGTCGGATTCCTGTACCGATTTGAACAGGTGTCGCGGACGGGCACGACCGCCGCGGTCTGCAGGCATGCCGCGGCGCCCGCTGCCCTGTACCGGTGTGGTCGGAATTCAGCCATGATGTGCCCATGATTGTGCCCAAATTGCGAATCCTCATTTGTTCCTCATGACGGGGGACTGGGAAGAGCCATGGTAGGCATGCTTAATTTTGGTCGACGCACATGAGCCATTTAATGCAGTACAGTTAAACATGTCTGTTAAGTCGACTTCAGACCCGTTGTTCCGGGCGGGTTTGACGTGCGCCGCTGTTTTCGGCCCTGGCCGTGTAATGATCGGGACAGAGGCAGCCGTGACGGTAACCATCACGAGTCACCGCCGCTGGCCGACACCCGATACCGGCTCGGCGCCGGCGTGCCGCGACGGCCGTCAGTCAACAGTCGCGCCTGGTCGTCAGTTGATCCCGCCAGCGGCCGTCGTAACTCTGTGGTCCTGCCATCCTTGCTAAGTGTCGCATATAGATTTGCTTGTCTGGCTTGAACGATGGGGAAGGTCAGCGGTAGCCACTTTTATCGTTCGCAGTGCAGATCAGTTCGACTGCCATCATCCATGTGACCTAGCATGACCTCTAATGTTGACGTGCCACTGTTTTATATCCTTTTGGTTATCGTATCCTATGTAAATCCAAATAACCCGTGCCGTATTGGCGAATATTATCAAAAAACGAACCATGTTCGTGCCACCGCCCGAAAAGGCGAAAACATGCATGCAAGGGTTCGCGTATGACGTGACTGTGTCTGTATGATGTGATCTGTATATGTCTATGAGTATGACTATATCTCCATGACCAGACCTATCATGGGAATGGTTTTGATTCCAAAATATGTGGGATTGATGGGTAAAGAGTTGCGAAAAGTTTGGTTGGATTGGCTCTTATGGTTCAAGAGTTCTTTTCAGAAAATCGAGAGGGTGCCCTATTTGACATGTTCCAGGTAGTGCCGGATTAAAGCAGCAAAATTTTTGTTTTTTTGCGAAATTCATCATTCCAGCTAAAAAACGAAGTAGGTTTAACTGCGTGTGTTCTTCCATGTGTCCCTGGCATTTTTACGACTCGTCACCAGCCTACACCATTATTGACGTGGATTTTGACCTAAATCCGAACAGAAGAGTTTTGGGACCCCTTCCTTTCAAAGTACTCATTTTTGTGATTTTTTCTCGTTTTGTAAGTCTTCGCATTTTTGAAATTTTGGTACGTCGAGCCCCAAATTCAGAATCACCGACCTCGAAAATGTCATTAGTAGTCACGTGTGTTCAAAAATACTCTTAAACTTGTTGCTTAAAATAGCTAAATGTACCGTCTTTGACCCGCGACCGACGGACAGTCGGCACCATGCATGCATGACTGGGGAGGGGGCGATTGACCGCCCCCCGTCTAACTCGCCAACGGTAGGTCGCACGATAACAAAAAGACAACATAACATAAAGACAAACATACGGTTGGAAAGTTCATGACGGAACTGACCTCATTTTTCGTATTTTTGGATAATATGTAAGGCATTTAAGTCCTATAGAATATGCATGCTTTCTCATAGCCGTCTACATGAAACCGGAAAGAGGCCTACTTCTCCAGGGTTGTGGTCAATAATTCCTATGTAAAGGCCTCAACGAGTAGGTTAAAGTCTGCAGATGCCGATACACCTCTAATTTGTCTCATGTGTTCAGTACTTACGAGGCAACGTTGAATTTAAGACCTGCAATATTCGCGCCACTGCACCGCGGGCGCCGGTGCCGAACTTGGGATTGAATTAACGGGAACTAATTTTAGTGTTCTGTTATTTGGCGACGTATGCTTTGCCAAGTAATGTGTCTGGATGCTAGAAGTTCTTGTGATGGTTTTCCGTGCTTAAATTTTGAAAAGAAATTAGTAGGTATGAATCTGCACAATTGCCGGGACTTTATTCGCGGAGGCCTGTTTGTTTCCAAAATGCGCAGTTTTTTTTTAGCTTTTTAAGGCCTTGGTATTATTCGCAACTGTGAGGGCCAATTCTGTTATTTTCTATCTGTTCCACGTCATCCATCGCTGATTTTGACGGCGGTGCATGTTGACTTAAAACGGCGGTTAGTAACCTGACCTCAGGTCAGTGGTTGGAGGCCATTGACACTTTGCCCAGTGATGTTCGTTGGATGCCTGTCCCACCCTCAAAATGTTATATAAGAATCTCGACAATTTCCGAAAAAAACGGCGACATGTCTTGAAAATGAGGTTGACTTTAGTCCAGTGACCCGGAAGCTTCCGAGAAATCTGAAATAGTAGATTTGGAGAGCTCGGCCGAGCGGCACTTTGATTAGTCTGGCCTGGCCGCCACTCGCAGTAGACACCCGACAGAGCAACCTGTACACGCACGCACGGCCGCGGCACTGCCACGGCCGACAGCGGCACGCGATCGGTCTGGGCCGGGGTCGTCAGGGCCAACGGCTTCTGCTCTGGCGCTGTCGTAGTGGGATTACCTGACCAGCCTCCGTCCTGACGCTGTCATAGCGGGGTTACCTGACCAGCCTCCGTTCTGAAGCTGTCATAGCGAGATTACCTGACCAGCCTCCGTCCTGACGGTGTCATGGCGGGATTACCTGACCAGCTTCCGTTCTGGCGCTGTCATGGCGAGATTACCTGACCAGCCTCGTCTCGACTCTGTCACAAACAGGAGAATCACCTGGCCAGCTTCTGTCCTTGTACTGTCATAGAGAGCATGATCACCCTGCCATCCTCTGTTCTGGCACTGTCGTAGACAGCAGGGTCATCTGACCGTCCATGACCTGACTGTCATTTCCAGAAGTCATCTGACAATGCACTATCCTGTACTGGCATGTGCGGAGAGAGCGCATGATCAGCCGTTCGTACGGGCTGCGAGAACGCTCGAGGGCGACTGACTGCATGTCTGCTCGGACAGTTCAGCTTAGCCGCCGCCGTGGTATCGGGGCCTGCTGTGTAGGAAACCTCGACTCGTGTGGTGTTCTCGGCCGGTCATATTCAAGCGATTCGATACGGTGGTCATCAATGGCAGAGCGTGTAGTGGCCACGTCATGGCAGGCACAGGGGTGCAAAAGGCCGTGATCATCTGTGAAATGTAGCGGTTACCGGAAAAGCCCAGAATGGTCGGCTGTTAACATGTCTTGCGGCGCATACGCGAGGAAACGGTTTAAACGCGCCGCTGGCATTGAGGTCAGGTGAAAGTGGCTCTGCTGCTGTTGTTGTCAGCGTTTTAACGGTGTTGGCGTTCGCGGCGCCGTGAGAGTCCGATTAATTCGTGTCGTGGGGTTGCTTTTCGGTAGAGAGACTGGAAATGCTTTGCATCGCAGTTGAGAGAGGAGGATTCTTTTGTTTTGCCGAAAGGTGGGATATAATAGTCGTCTTTTTGCTAATCTCAGCGGAAGCTTTCTGTTTTCGTCGAGGCGCTCCCAGGTAGGTGGTCACTGTGCATTGAGACGTGTTTTGTGAGGCGGATTGTCTCTCTTATGGAAACTATGTATTTTTTTCCTGCATTGCTGAATGCAGTATTACGCGAAAAGTCGGGAAAAAATGCTTTTGGCATTTGCCTAAAGTTGCGTAGCATGCTTTGCGTTTTCCATGGATGAATGGTCGGGCGCCGATCCCCCACACCTGAGGGACAAAATTATGTGAGGCTTGGGCGTCGGCCGAGTATGTGGCCTTGATGTGTTCTTTTTGGGGTCTGTTAGCAGAATATTTGTGTGCGGGTGAGCCCGTATGGCAGCTTGGTTCTCGTTGACCGTATACTGCGCTGTTTGTGGAGGGGGGGGGGATGTCACGGCTCGCCGCCCGGTCCTGCTGGGATCCGGGACATGGGGTCCGGGATTTGTATCCATCGGCACCTGGCCGTCACCGGAGGCTGCGCGTCTGGGTCTGTATTTGTGTAGCAGTGATTTTCTGCATAGGGTGATACGATGCTTGTTGGCCACGTCGCTTGTGCCTCAGTCTTAGGTCTTTCATTCTGTCGTCGTACAAAGAATTGTCGCTTCACAAGTCCACGCTATATTGCGAGTTGCAGCCCTCGCGCAGTCACACCGAGTGACAGTTCGCAGAGTAGCACAGTCACACATTGACACGAAGACAGAGCGAGATTACGCGCGGCGCGCTTTTTGTACGGCCTGTAGACGGAAGTGGTTGCCAAACGTGGTGAAATAATAACATTCTACCATTCAGAGCTTCGTACCGCCTATCGATTCCAAGAACTACCTAATTGCAGGTTGCTGCAATCGAGACAGCCTTGAGAATTATAGCCGTAGAGTTCCAGTATAAGGAAACATGGAACAGAGGAATTTAACCGAAAACTTTGTTACAATTCATTGGAGCCTGGTCCTGTCCTGGCACACGTCTGAATCCATTGGCTGGTTACCGTGGCCTGGGACACGGGTCTGGGTCTGTTTCCGCCGGCAGGTAACCGTGGCCTGGGACACGGAGTCGGACGGAGCGGCCTCCGTACGGGGACGTTGGTAATCAGGGGGTGCGGCGCCAGCGCCTCCGGAAGCGGTCAGAATCTCTGTCATGTTCACACCGCTCGCCAGGGAGAGGAAGCGCCGGTGTGAACATGGCAAGACATGTTGGTATCTCCATATGTGACGCCGATCCTCGGCGTGATGTGCTGGGCCGGCAGCACGTCAGCGGCGCGGCTGGTGGAGAGCGCGGGGCTCTGCCGTCACTGCTGGGAATCATGTCAGTCTCGGGACAGCGCAGACGGCACCAGAGGTGGACTGTATCGGAGAGAGGCCGGGTCGCCCGTCTCGGGACAGCGCAGACGGCACCAGAGGTGGACCGTATCGGAAAGAGGCCGGGTCGCCCGTCTCGGGACAGCGCAGACGGCACCAGAGGTGGACTGTATCGGAGAGAGGCCGGGTCGCCCGTCTCGGGACAGCGCAGACGGCACCAGAGGTGGACTGTATCGGAAAGAGGCCGGGTCGCCCGTCTTGGGACAGCGCAGACGGCACCAGAGGTGGACTGTATCGGAAAGAGGCCGGGTCGCCCGTCTCGGGACAGCGCAGACGGCACCAGAGGTGGACTGTATCGGAAAGAGGCCGGGTCGCCCGTCTCGGGACAGCGCAGACGGCACCAGAGGTGGACTGTACCGGAAAGAGGTCGGGTCGCCCCGCCCAGCTCAGTCGGTAGCCCGTACGCCGGACGTAGTGGCGATGTTTGTGCGGTGGGCGGTAACGGCTGGCGTCCGTATTGCTGGTGTCCGATGACAGATGATGTATGACGCGGTGACGACTGACGTGCAATGTTAGCGCCTCAGGTGTCTTGTGCAGGTGACATGTGACATGGCGACTGATGTCCTGCAGTCCGTTCCGTAGGTGACCGGTGCAGGTTGTGTGATGTAGTGACGACTGACGCCCTGTCTGTGCAGGTGTCCAGTGACAAGGTAATCTGTGACGTAGTGGCGACTGATGTCTTGCTGTCCGTGCCGTAGGTATCCGGTGCAGGTGATGTGTGACGTGGGGACGACTGACGTGCTGTCCGTGTCGTAAGCGTCCGGTGCAGGTAATGTGCGAGGTGGTGACGACTGATGTCCTGCTGTCCGTGCCGCAGGTGTCCGGTGACAAGGTTATGTGTAAGGTGGTGATGACTGACGTCCTGTTGTCCGTGCCGTAAGTGTCTGGTGACAAGGTATTGTGTGAGTGGCGGCGACTGACGTGCTGTTGTCAGCGCCGCAAGTGTCCGGTGCAGGTGATTTGTGTCGTGGTGACGACTGACGTGCCGATGTCCGTGCCACAGGTGTCCGGTGACGGTGCCAGCTGATGTCCGACTGGGACGAGGCTGGAGTCGGGGCTTGACATGCCAACTGGTCAGCAGCTGACCTCGTCCGGCGGAAATCCTCAGGTATGCGCGACCTCCGACTGCGGCTCATTGCCGCGGCGGCGGCTGTGGCTGAGCTGGGCAGGGGCGATGTCAGGTCACGTCACGTCACGAAAGTCTAGAAATGGCCAGCCAACCGGGCGACTGTTGCGGGATTACGTGAAACGTGACCGGTCCTCCCCGAACATAGTGTGCATCAGCCGGCCCCAGAATAGGACAGATTCTCATGTCTTGGGATAGACAGACTGGGCTGGACGTCTCGGTGTTCTCGAGACCGGACGACCACGGCCTGCCCGCGATCGACGAGGTCTGCACAGCGGTGATACCTCCCATTGCGCACGCCTGGGCCGCCAATTACTCTGTATCTCTGATACGCTCTCCAATTCCCAACGGGTTACAGCTGACGTACAGTACGCTCTCCATTTCCCAACGGGTTGCAACTGGCATACAGTGCGAGATGTAGCGTGTTGTTCTTTGTACCGGGTATGGATGGAGCCCGAGACGGTAGCGCCCCTGGCGGCCATCTGGTGAACCTGTACGGCCGGCCCGGTGTCCATGACGCGGCTGGACCGGGTCAGGGCCCCGTACAGTCGGCGGCCGGGCGTTCGGCTCGCCGCCGTCCCACTTCCGGTCCGCAGCGAGCGTGCAGGCGCGCGGCGCATGCGGCTGCAGGCGAAGCAGGTTGTCAGAGTGCGGCGCCGGCCGTCGCCGCCTGCCGCGCAGTGGGCCGGGCTGGACGGTACCGCGGCGCTGCGGTCGGCCCGTGGTCAGGGCCGGGCCGGACTTCGCTGGCCGGAACACGGGCCGTTTTGATGAGCCGGTCAGTGGCCTGTAAGTTTATACCCCCACTGTTGTACAGCTGGTCACGCCGGCTATCGGACGGCGTGTAGCTGTACTGACCGGGGACCGCGCGGGCGTCCGGGGACGGCGCGTGATCCCTCAGAGGCCGTGATATGCATACGGCCGGGATCCGGTCGTCGGCCAGGCTCGGGCACCCCCACGGCTAGGTAGCACTCGGTACCCGGGGCCGTCGCGTCCACGGCGTCTCGGTGACAGTGCGGCAGTCATAACGGGCCCGGCTGAGGCTGAACGAGGTTAAATGATGGGCACTGGTGGACTGTTTTGATCCCTTGATGGGCACTTACCTCTGCTGATCCGTGGTGAGCACCGTTAATATCTGCACTTGCCCGAGATGCGGCCAAGTTCACTGGTCACTGGGCTGGTGTGGAACGACAGTCTGCTGGTCACAGGGCTGGTGTGGTGCGGCAGTCTGCTGGCCGCTGAGCTGGCGTGGTACGACAGTCCGCTGGTCACTGGGCTTGGGTAGTGTGGCAGTCTGATGGTCACTGAGCTGGGGGGTACGACAGTGCTGGTCACTGGACAGGTGGGGTACGACAGTCTGCTGATCACTGGGCTGTTGCTGGTGGGGTACGTGGCGGGATGGACGTGACCAGAAGGCGATCAGTGGTCGAAACGTTGCTTGCTGCTCCGGAGGCTCAGCTCCAACTAACGAGGGGGGGGGCATGCGGCTGTGGCGGCCCACTATGTCTTGTAGGTATATACTCGACCCGCTTCCGGACCCCAATATCTAACCGATCAAAGCAGCAAGGCGTGCTCTCTGACCGCCGATAACCTCCGATTTCTGTCAGTGATCGTGAATGTACCAGTCGTTGAAAAGCGACATAGGTAGCTCTGTGACTGGTCAGCGTACAACTGTGACGTTCGCGTTACCGGGGCTGGACAGCTGTAGTCCACCTGAACAGTGTCCATTTACACCGGATCGTTGGTCGGGAACGGTGCTTTCTGTGCTGGTTGGGTCAGATCCAGGGCTGACATTGGCCCGGTCCAGATTAGTCTAGCTCAGCACGGGATCTGTTGCTCAGCTGGCCGGCCGAAGCCGCGGCAGCTGAGTCCTTCAAGGTCAACGGGAGGCCGCCGCCGCGGCGGCCAGGCCGAGTGCTGACCCGGCCAGCCGCCGTCAGTTGGGCCTCCGCTCCCGGTCGAGGCGGACGGCGGTGCTCTACGTCGCTCGTGCGCCGGTGTCGTGTGACCCCGTGTGAAAGTGAGACGCAGCGCGGCGGCCACGCCGTCCGCGGTGCACGAGCCAGGTACGGCCGGGGCGGAGGCGAGCCTTACGTCAGCGGCGGCCGCTGGCCGGGCCCGTAGACCCCTGGGTCGTCGTTGCGCCAGTTTGCCACCCTGCGCGAACGCAGGTGGCTTGTAACGTCGCGAGTGGGCGCCAGCGCGTGTGACGTCAGAGGTCCGCCGTAAATCTGAGAGGTGCGCCGCCGCTTTGGTCGAGTGCCCGGCCGGCTGGTGGTTCGGAGATAGTCTTGCGCCAGCGTCGCGCACCTGTTCGGTGTTCAGACTCGACCGGACCAGCCTGTCATTGGTCTCCGGTGGCGGCGGGCCGCCGATGTCTGGGTCCGCTGGTGCCTGCTGTCTGCACTCTGCTAGCCGGGTGGGCTGCAGGCGCGGGCCACAGAGCGGGCGACAGGCGCCGCTATAGGGTCCCTGTGCGATGTGCGTGCCGTGGGGCGGACTCTGTTTCCCCAAGTGCCAGCTCGAGGGTGAGCTTCAGGGCCCCAGGTGCGGTGGTCGGCCATTTTCTGAGCCTCAGAAGGCGCCGGCTGGTGTGCCGACCCCCGCCGCCGCCGCTCCCAGTGGATGATGTCAGCGAATGATTCACGGCAGGCGCGCCGACGGTGGCGCTCGGCCCGGCTGATTGTCGTCTGCCGCGGGCATGCACCTTTACAGGCGGCGGCGTGTGCCGTGCCGTTGACAGCGGCTCGTTACAGTTAACGCGCCGTCTGATGACTGGAGCAAGTGTGAGCGCAAGGGCCATGTGGGGCCTGCCAGGCCAATGATTGGAAATGTTTTAGAGCGGGAATGTATGGCTTTGGCCATCGGGTCCTAAAAGTGCACAAAACTGGTACATAGAGAGCCCATTTTTACTGCAATGCACAACTTTTTTAGCGGGCTGTAAAAGTGTTCGTGGTTAGTGACGCAGCGTGATCAGCTTCTGCTGGCGCTCGCCACGCAGTTCGAGCCATGGTACCTCGCCCTTCGGGAATTATTTGAAATTGTGTCGAAAGGTTAAGCGCCATCACGCTAGTGTTCAGTTTTGAGGGATGCGAGCACTGCCGATCCAGCTGATAAAAGACGTCGGATCTGCGTCGTTTATTGCGTGTAAATGGGACGAACGCTTTGATTTGGGGTTCTTTTGCGAACGCATGACCATTGTTATTGTGTGGCATTCAACCGTGTCATGTGGTTGACGTACGATTGTGGTTATCACCCGTCTTTATTGCCCATTTTGCCGCCTGCGCGCGAATTGGCCTGTGCTGATGCCCCGTGCTCGTGTAACGCCGTGTTTCTGTCCGCAGGGCCCGCTGTTAGAGCCCCGGGCTGTGCACGACTACGCGACACTGCGGGACGCCGACCCGCGGTACATGTTCTACCAGCAGTACCACGGCTCCGGCTCGCCCGTGCCGCCGCCCTACCCGCCGCCGCCCTACTCAGCTGCGCCCTACCCGCATCTGTACCCGCACCAATACCCGCACCCGTACCCGGCCGTCATGGCGTACCCGCCGCCGTACTCGGCGCCGGCCGGGCCGTATGATTACGGTCCGTTACCGTCGTGCCCGCCGCAGGTCGGCGACAACAAATACACTCCACAGGAGTGGTCCTGCTTCTGCGAAAGCGCGCCGAACTCCCGCAGTCAGCAGCAGCACCAGCAGCAGCAGCACCAGCAGCAGCAGCAGCAGGTGGGTCAGACGACTGGTTCTGGATGTGGCAGGTCGGACGGTGCCTGGCTGAGTTGTCGACGGTTCATGCGATACCTGGCTCGAGGGCAAGAGGGCCAGACTGGTCATGGTTGTGCTGCAGGTTGACCAGGTGGCACGTAGCTCGGGAGCAGGTAGGACAGACGTTACACAGTTGATCCGGATACACAGCCGGGACGGAAACACATCCACAAAAATATATCCGCCCGGATCACGGTGCAAGCGATTCAGCCTGCTGTCCCGTTGATTTGGCCGGACCGGCGCGACCGGCCGAGTCGTTTATCGGCCAGCACGTGGCCTCACGGCCGACAGGGACAGGCTATTTCGAGCGGCCGGCCGCCGGCTGGCAGCGACCGAGTGTTGGGTCCGCCGGTCTTGATGACACCG
The DNA here is from genome assembly GCA_030062745.1 of Capitulum mitella. Taxonomy (NCBI): domain Eukaryota; kingdom Metazoa; phylum Arthropoda; class Thecostraca; order Pollicipedomorpha; family Pollicipedidae; genus Capitulum; species Capitulum mitella. The sequence continues at coordinate 15,401,463 of CP099845.1, forward strand.
GCGGCGCTCTGCCAGGGTCCCAGCTGACCTGGCCGGAGCTACCAGCCAGGCAGACCCGGCACTCGGCAGCCGTGAGCAGCTGGAGCCAGGCCACCGCGCCTGTGAACGTAACCGTCGCCCTTCGTAGCGTGGCAAGGGGCCGTGGCGTGAGCGCGCTGGCGGCTTTCGGTGATGGGTCGTGACGGGCCAGCGCCCGGCGACGGCCGCGTTATCAGCTGTCGACACCTGGAGGCGAGACCCCGGGCTGGCGAGCGGGCCGGGGCTCACATCGTGGAGGACGGTCGGAAACGGAGCGAAGTCAGACTGCGCAGCTCTCGGACTTTGCGCCATATTCAGAACTGTTGTGCCCAGGGTTTGATATTTTGTCTTTTTTTTTGGTGGAAAGCAGCACACACATTCGCGCACGTACACGCACGCACGAACGCACGCACCCACGCACGCACCCGCCCTCACCCCTTGCCCTACACACACGCGTACGCACGCACGCATATATGTATATATATACATGTATACACACGTGTATATATACCTTCTGGTATACTTGGACAGAGTATTTTCTTTGACACAAATTGTATTGAACACTAAGGCATACTTTGCTTTACGTAGCTTTTTGTTTTTTTATGTTCTGAACTCTATGTTTAAGTTCATCATTCAGTTTGTGTACAACTGAGCCGAATGTACACATTTAGTATGACATTGCTGTCGGTGGGTTTCATTTGACGTTTCGAATATAACACTATCCATTTTCAAAATTACACAGCGACACTGCATTTCGATTACTCATAGGTTTGAAAATAAATCACAGTACATGTTCGCTCCTCGGTTGCGACACTTCCGCTATACACGTCACAACACAGTTCTGAAAGGCGAAAAAACCCATACCTGCTTGTGCCCACGCCTTGTGTGTAATTATCCGAAGAGCTTCAGGGATACTCCGGCGTTTATTTGTTTGTTTAATGCTGGGCTGAGTTGTTTGATGTATAATGCTTCGAGGATATGGCGTTTTCGTCGGTCAGTTGTAGACGTGATGTTTTCTGTGTGGTCTGTGAGCTGCTGTCTCGTGATGATGCTGCCGTGCATGTCCTACATGTGTGTCTTCGGTGCTCCGTCTTGCAAGTGCATGGTGCAAGTGCAAGTCTTGAGAGTGTTGTTGTATTCACACCAACGTAGTCCGAGTTATTATGAAGTATACAATCTTTATGTCGGCAGGTAAACTTGGTGGCACCAAGCTGACCTGCGCCAAAAGCGCACCAACTTACGTTGGTGCGCTTAAGGTGTCCGTGTTTCTTGGTGGTGTTGTTCTGCGTGATGAAGTGGCTGGTTTTCTTGTTCGTGTATGATGAGCTTTAGTTGATGTTCTGCGTTGTTGCGTTTTATGCTAGTTTTCAGTATTCGACGGATGACTTTTTTCGTCTGTCTGATGAGCTGATGACATTTGGTTCCACAACAACGGTTGATGGGTCTTCGTTCGTTGTCTTGTCTTGTCTTGTCTTGGCTTGTGTTGTCCTTGTCTTCGTTCGGTCTGTTATCATGGTTTCTGTCCAGGGAAGTCTTGATCTCTTGGTCATTGGTCTTGTTGGAGTAGCCGTTGTTCCTCAGGGGCTGTTTCACTTGCTGAAGTTCTTCACATACTAGTCTTCAATTTGATTAGGTCTTAATTGCTTAATTGCCGCGACATAAACCAGAACCAAAACCAAATGCCACATACAAATACCAAACAGCATAACCGTGGTTATGCCGGCGGGCGCGTGAGGTCAAGAATATCCGGACCTGGCGGCGGGGCGCCTAAGGTCAAGAATATCCGGGTCTGGCGGCGGAGCGCCTGAGGTCAAGAATGTCCGGACCTGGCGGCGGTGCGCCTGAGGCCGAGTATGCCTGGACCTGGCGTCTGCTGAGGACGCCGGCGGGACGGCCGCGCCGTTCCCGTGTGTGTCGTCCCACTGGCTCCCTGTACTGTGTCGGTCTCCGGTCCTGTGTCCCGGTGCGGCCGCCAGGCCAGTCGCACTGTCTGACACGGCCTCACTGTTTGCCCAACCTCCGATGGTATCGGACGGTGGCGGCGGCGCTGTGCGTGCTCCGCGCCGTGGCGAGGGCGGAGCTCGAAGGCCGAACCAGGCGTTGAGAAGGTCGCGCGCTCCGGGAAAAACGAGGCCGGTGCGCGTTGGGACCGCATCCGTCTCAGCTCACGGGCGCGCCGTTCCCGGGGTCGTGTGGAGGCGTTGTGTCTCTCACCGTGGAAAGCCCGATGTGGAGACGGCAGGCGCCGGAGCCCGGCTGGCAGAAGACCTCTCCACCGCTGGGGGGCCTCCGCCGGCGCCCGTCTGGGAGTGGGACGATTGGGTCTTTCCGATGTCCGGTCTGTCTCCGCTACAGTAGAGCCGTGTTGTCTCTCTGGCGTGGCCTGACCTGACCTGAGCTTGACATTGCGGCGCGCTGATAAACCGCATGCCGGCTACGAGGCGGGTTCGAGCTTAATAGCCAGAAAAGTGTGAACGTGACACGGTCGTGATCTGATGGTGGCGTTGATGCTGGCAGCGGGTCACGTTCCACAGCCATTGGAAACTTACATCACCAGTCACAGCCGTCACCAGTTGACGGCTCCGTCAACTAGACACCCCTTTTCGAGAACAAATATGCGACCGTGAGGTGGCGTAAGAGAGAGAGAGAGAGAGAGAGAGAGAGAGAGAGAGAGAGAGAGAGAGAGAGAGAGAGAGAGAGAGAGAGAGAGAGAGAGAGAGAGAGAGAGAGAGAGAGAGGGAGGGAGGGAGAGAGAGAGAGAGAGAGAGAGAGAGAGAGAGAGAGAGAGAGAGAGAGAGAGAGAGAGAGAGAGAGAGAGAGAGAGAGAGAGAGATGACCGTGGTGTTTGTTTAAGACCCTCCACCCCACCCTACATAGAGACGAAAGAGTAAGTAAATAGTGCGGCGAAGCGGTAACTGCATTTTGTCCCAGACCTTTCTGGGGTGGATAAGGGATGGGATTTATGAGCAACTGAAGATTTGGTCGGGTCATGCCGTCGGTCCGGTATGCTTGTCCCAGCTCTCCGCCGCTGTTAGCCAATCCGGACCGGCAGCTTCCAGCTGGCCAGCCTACCTGCACGTGGAGGTTGTTGCGGGCGGTATCCTCGCTGGGCGGCGGCGCTGCCACGTAAATGAGCTGTGGCAACGCGCCGACAGAACAGGCCGGCTCCGGCGGCGCCTGCGTGCGCGGAGAGGGCTGTCCTCAGAACAGTCCTGTCTATCGGAGCGATGTCCGAGCCACAAACCCAGTCGTCCAGCGGGCTGCGGGGAGTGTTCTCCGAGCCACAGACTCAGTCGAGTCCTCGGAGGTTGCGCGGAGCCACGAGGCGCCCGACCACGCGGCCAAGATCGATAGCCCATTCCCACTGTCATCCCCTGTCCAGATTGTGTAACCTGTAGCCGCTGTAGGCTGCGTCAGGTGCGGGTGCTTGGCTGCGTGTCTTCATCCTCATACCTCATACCGTTTGACGCACACCGTCCGTAGACGAAATCGGCGTCGTATTCATAGGGACGGGAGCCATGGGGCCAGGGGACTTCAGCCTTCCAACTTTTTTGAAATTTAACATTGACCCTGTGAGCGTTGACTGGGAAGAATTGACCCAGAATGCTTATCGGCCTCCTCCCCAATTGAAGAGGAGCTCCCGTGCCCCTGACCGTATTTATTCATGTGATGCCCTTTGTGAACACTGCGATCTCGCGATCAAGTTAATGTTAAGTGTTCATGTTCTCGTAGTCTATGCATTTCTCACGAATCGTTCCCTATATATCGCTTAACCCGCGCCCGACCCGACTGTCGGTCGACGCTATGATGCATGCCCGACTGAGGGGTTGACCACCCTCCCTCTCATTCACGAACGGTTGGTTGCACGATAAAAATGAGCACGCCGTTGGAAAACCGGTGACGAGTAGAGCTCGAAACTGACCTCATTTGTAGTTTTGGATAATATGTAAGCCATTTACGCCCTATATATCTTTTCTCATAGCCGTCTGCATGAGACCAAGAGACAGCCTGGATCTCAAGGGCTTTGACTAATTAAGTCGAGATCAAGACACCAGCGGGCTGGTAAAAGTCCGCAGATGCCGATACAGGTCTAATTTCTCTGATTTGTTGAATATACACGCGGAAACGTTAAGTTAAAGACACAGCGATTTTCGCAACGCTGCACGGCGGGCGCCGCCGACGAAGGCGGTGTGAAATTAACGGGAACTAATTTTATCGTTCTTTTATTTGCGCGAAATACGCCTTTCCAAGTGTTGTTTCTTGATCCTAGTGGTTCTTTTGATGGTTAGTCATGCTTAAATGTTAGAAAATTCATTAGCTGTCAATCTGCACAATTGGTTGGGCTGTATTCGGGAGAGCCCGTTTGTTTCCAAAAGTTGCGTTTTTCAAAAACCTTTTGATGTTCTTGGTATTACTCGCAGCTGTGCGAACCAGTTCTGCCATTTTCGGCCCGATCTGAGTCATTTATCACCGATTTTGATGGCAGTGTATTTTGACTCATAGCAGTCATTCGTGACCTAACCTCAGGTCAGTTGTTGGAGGTCGTTGAAACTTTGCGCCCATTGACGGCGAATGGATGTCTGGATCTCCCGGCACTCAAATTGTTATAAAAAATCCGTCAGTTTTCGAGAAAAAAACGACGAGATGTGTTGAAAACGGGCTTGACCCTGGTTTAATGATCGGGTTTCCGAAACAAAATCCGAGACGGAAGATTTGTTGCATTTGTCAAAATCTCTAATCCTTGAAAGTTTTATTATCATACATGTTCTGCGGAAAAGTTGCAGGGCGTTAAACTTTTTTGAACATAGGTCCATTTGACCTGACCTAAGTCAGATATTCTGCTTTACCCGAGGCCAAAAATTTGCTGCAAGGTGTAAAAATGATCAAGCAAAAGGTACACAGAGTTTCGTGGCGCTACGCTTGTTCGTTCTCTCGCAATCTCGGAAAAACTTTAGGGGACGGTCAACCCCCAGTCAGGGACGGGTTAACACGCGCACTGGAGGAGATCTTTTTGTGCCTCCCCCACCTGTTTTTCTTGAAAATCTCGAGAACGGATCCGAGCTGAATGCTGCTACTTTGTGACATGTATAGCAGTTGAATAACTCGTCGATTGACAAAGAAAAATCGAAAATCGGTCGAAGACTTCTGAAATCTGAAGCAATTGAAGTCATGCAAACATAACGAAAGTGACGGTTGTCGCTGACAAATGGGAACTTTGTGAAAGGACTAGGGTTCTACCTGAGATTACTGGTTGAACACAATCAGGCGACGTCATCCGGACATACGTGATGGATGTACCAAGAACAAAGCCAGGGTCATCAAAGGTCAAGGCCAACCAGCTTGTGACCTGATCCAGATTTGCTTTGCAGCATGTCGGTTTGTATGAAATATGTATTCAGAGACCGTAATAAAGACACGTGTGCGGACACTGATACGCTTACATATACCAGGCTCAATACCATCAAAGGTCAAGGTCAAATATCTTTTGACCTGGTCCAGATTTACTGCGAGACATGTCGATTTGTATGAAATATGCATTCAAACACCCTAATAAAAACACGTGTGTGCACATGGATACGCTTATATATGCGAGGGTTAGTGTAGGTCAAGGTCATCAAAGGCCAAGGGTTACGGCTTGGTGACCTGGTCCAGTTTGCCTCGCATTATATCGATTTGTATCAAATATGCATTCAGGGACCCTACTAAAAACACGTTTGACACATTGATGCTCATATGTATATACATACATACATTTACATACATACGTAAACGCGGGAAGTGATCAAATGCACCGATGTTGACCATCTTCACTGAAAATACGCCAAAAGATGCGTGTAGCGCCCTCGTTTGCACTCAAACTATTCCGTGTTGCTCGAAATCTGATCTGCAAAAGATGAAAAAATGACGGAATAGGTCAGTGGCCTAACATGACCTCGGCCCGAAGTCCTCAGTAAAGACGTTAAGTGAGTGGAAGTTGTATTCCACGTTTTAACGCTGAAACAAACACCCTTTTCCCGTTTCGTTCGGAAAATTGTGCGGAATGGCCTGTACGGGCAGAGAAAGTTGACCTTTTGTCCAAAGTTAGCCTTTTTGACCCTGTTTGATCTTGAAGATATTGACCAAGGGTCATGAAAATTGCTCACAATGTAAACCGTCATGGACCTACCCACTCCACAAAATTTCATGTCTCTAGCTCCTTCCGTTTCGTGGATCGGAGAGGGTCCTTTTGGACCCCCTTCCTGTGCGCCTTAGCGCCAAACCCCCTTCCACTGTGCGGGTTGATGTTTGATTCCGTCAACGGATTACGTGTTACGAGATAAAAGCGAAAGTGCGGCGGTGTCGAAAACACATCAAGGAGCATCTTAAAAGAGCACAGAGTCCAACATTTCGTCATTTTGGTCAAGTTTAAATATGAGCACAGCACAGTTCCGGGAGACCATAATGGCCTGCGCGACATACACATCCGGAAGGCGGGCAGCTCCAAAGCGCCGGCCTCCGCCGACCTCGTGACGCGTTCACTCTCTTCGGTGCCAGGGCTGAACAACGACCGGACCGCCATCCGCCGTGGCGAGCGAGTCTTGCCGGGCCCTTCAGACCCCATTGTAGTCGCGGCGCGTGACAGGGGCACGCACCAGCGACCTCACGACGTGTGAGATTTGATTTGGACCCCGCGCCCCCGAGACGACCCTGGCTGCCAAATTCATGGCGTTTTGCACCCGGCTGAGATAGCAGGCGGAGGCAAAACTGCCCTCCCCAGACTGAGGGCAGTACAAGATGAGAGAAAATGTGGGCCTGGATATGGAGTTTTTGGGTGTCGGGTGTGAGGTGGTAACGAATCTTATACAGACAGGATAGGATTGACTTGCAGTTTCTAAGTTAGATATGTGCTCGTGTCAGGACTGAATGCGGTCGATGGCAACCGCCACCATCTTCACGGATGGTTAAGGGTTAGTATGTGGTTGGAGACGTTAATATGAAGGGTGACTTTTAATGGCCTGGGGTGTGGCGACAAGGGGAAGGGTAGTCTTGATAGAATTTATCCTCGAGGAATTTTCAGTGAAGAAGGATTGGACGGCGAGAGTGGTTTCCTCCTGCCATTACTTTAGGATGGACAGGTGGGCGGGTGGGCGGAATCGAGGAGTTGGGTATCGTCGACGCAGGATATCAGATGTGCGGCAGGTAGGATGGAAGCTCAATCGTGAAGATGCCTAAGAGTATGGGCCCACCAGGGACACCTTAGGAACACCGTGGGACAAGGGAAAAGATGATGAACCACGTCTCATCACCTGTCGCCGTCCACCGATGTAAATCCGGAACCATCGTGGATCGGTTCCATACCACTACAACATGGTCAGGACGACGCCGTGATCACCGCGGTCAAAGGCTCGACTAAGGTCGACGGAGATGACAGCGACATTTCCTGCGTCGATCCGGCGCGTCGTCCACTCCACAGCGTCGACCGCGACGGCCTCCGCGGAGTGGCGCGGCCTATACGCATGTTGTACGGGGGTTAAGGGGCCTTGAGCGACGAGGTGGACCGACAGCTGCATACATACAACCTTTTCGCATGTTTTCGACAACACAGATAAAATTGATATCGGCCTAGCTAGCTAGCTAGCATTGCTAGCCCGTCTTCAGAACCAGACTCGCGAAGGGGAAGATCTGGGGCTATCTTCCGTGAACAAGGAAAAACCCAAGTGACGGTAGAAGTATGGATTAAAAGAAGCAGATGAGGTCCTCCGACAGAGAAACAATTTTAACTCGAAGCAACGGCACACCATTGAGTCCAATCGTTTTAGAAGAAGAAAAGTCGTTCATAGCCCTTAACCCTATTCCCAGAGGGCTAGACGGTATGGTCGATTCCCGGCAGGGGGCGGATTCGCCCCCCCCCCCTGAGATCTCGAGAACTACACATCCGATTTCATCGCAACAAACGGCAATCGATTTGCCATGACGTGAACTACATTTTTATAAAAAGAAATTTTCAAAATTTCGAAATTTGTGGACACAGGGGGCAAAAATGTCAAAATGGGGGGTACTTTTGGACTTCTTATAACTCCGTTGTTTATCGACCGATTTCGATGAAACTGGCATGAATCGAGAGATTATGGACAGGGCTTTTACCATGGGTACATAAATCTGAAATTTTGAGAAAATTCATGGGCGTTCACAGGGTTTCAAAAATAGGAGGATTAGTTTTCTAACAACTGAATGAATAAAAGAGACAAACACCCTTTTTTGGCTTTTGCTAGTCATGTTATGCTAAAGAAGTACAAATCGCATTACATTGTTTGTATAATTTTAGCATAGGCGGTGCCAGGGACATGAAAAAAGGGGGAACTGTCATGGTCATACGTTTCTCAGATCAACTTGTGACCTTTGACCTTAAATGACCTCCAGTGACCTTAGGGTCACTTGGAATGATCTCGTGTGCATTTAATATTGTCTGTAAACGTTTTCAATCATTTGAATTCACTTTTCAAAAAATTTCATTTTATGGCTATTGCGATATAGGGACGCGCACTGACATTTCAAGTCATAGCTCCGTGACCCGACCTGATACCAAGTTGAAACTTGGTACACAAGTAGAAGGCACCCTTCTATGTCATATATATTCCGGGTTTGGCATTTGAAAAAATGGCGCCGGAATTATTGCAAAAAAAATCTTGACCTTTGACCTTGACCTGACCTTGTAAAATGACCTCAGATAAACAAAATTGCATTTGCACATTGCCCAACTATTTAGCTATACATCCATATAAAGTTTTAAGTTCTATTTTAAAAACTCTGTTTTTGGCAGACATTTTCCTTTTACCCTGAACATGGCCAAAAATGGCCTGAGGTGCCTCCCAAAAACGTTGCCTGGCTCCGCCCCTGAGCAAAATAGGTTTTTTGAATTTTGTCACGGCGCGTAGAAAGAATAGCTAGGAAAAGTCTCCAAGTTTCGTGAAGCTGCGTTAAAAAGCCTGGAATTGGCAAGCAAAAAACCCGAGGGGGGCGGACTCAGCCCCCCTGCCGGGAATAGGGTTAAAGGCTCGCGTAGGGTCACAGTGTAAAACCAGCTTGGCTGTGATCACGCACAGTGGTCTCGGAGGGAGAGGGGGCACCATGGCCGTCCGCCGTCAGCTACGCAGCGATTTTTGGAGCAACATAAGCAAAGCAACAAAATCTTCAGCTTGATCCTCGGGCATTTCCTCCTCGGTGCCATCCCCCTCCCCCCATCCCTCGCGGGCCCAAGTACAAAGTCCCGAACAATCGGCTAGAAACTCGTCCGGCCTGACAACAAAGTAGCGCACAGAAAGTCACGTTTAGTGTGAGTACAACAAACTTAACCCGGTTTCGCAGACGTCGATATTCGGCAAGGTCGATCTCCGTACCGTACCTGCGATATGCCCGGTTATAAGTATGTTCGCGCTCACGCATCTCACAGCAGATCGGGATTATCATCAAGCCAGGGACAGCGTGGACGACAGGAGATCACCGTTTTGAGAGGACAGTGTACATCGATTTTTACACTGAGCGGCCGCCGCCATAGTCAAGCGCCCAGGTCCAGCTGAAAAATGGTGTATGTTCGTCCGGAGTGGATTGTGTTAGATATTTATTTTGCCGCGGTGCCACGTGCTCTTTGCTGGCCCCAGGTCGGTGGCTAACTCTGCTGTGGCCCGGCAGGCGCTGGTGTGTACGTGCCACCAGGCTCCGGCGGGCGTGCTTCCGGTGCCGGCCGCCGGACGGGCTCCACGAGCGTCTCATGACGACAGCCTGTGTGAGGTCGTCTGCTCCTGTCCAGAGCCGCCGCCGGCCGGCGGCGCCACGCCCGCCCAGCTACAGCGCCCCGCCAGCCGCGGCTCCAACTTCTCCGAGGACTCCCTGGTGGACGGCGACTCTGCTGCGCCGTCTACGACTCCGGCTCCAGGTCCGGGTCCAGTCCCGACTCCGACCCCTGCTCCGGCTCCGGCTCCGGCTCTGGCTCTGGCTCCGGCTCCGGCTCCGGCTCCGGCTCCGGCTCCGGCTCCGGCTCTGGCTCCGGCTCCTGCTCCGGCTCCGGCTCCGGCCCCGGGTGCGGCTTTTGCTGCAGCCCCAGCTCCGGCTCCAGTCGGGGTGGTAATGCGCCCCGGTGGCAGCGGTGCCGCCCGTCAATCCGGAGAAGCGCCGCTCGCTCTCGCAGGAGTACCGATCGGCGCAGGCCCAGCAGGCGGAGAGCGGCGGCCGGCGCGGCTCGCAGCCGTCGGACGGCGAGTGGCTGGTCGCCGCCGACAGCGTCGCACCGGCCGGCGACACCCCAGCGGCCGACAGCGGCGGAGCGCGGCGATCGAGCCCCGGCCAGGAGTTCTGCCCGCCGCCGGTTTCCTCCGACCTGCCACAGACGCACGGCGAGCGGCCGACCGCGCCGCCTGACGCCCGCCGCCTGTCTCAGGCGTACGACGACAGACCAGCAACATCAGTGCCCGGTACCCGCCGCCTGTCCCAGGCGTACGACGACAGACCAGCAACACCAGTGCCCGATACCCGCCGCCTGTCTCAGGCGTACGACGACAGACCAGCAACATCAGTGCCCGATACCCGCCGCCTGTCTCAGGCGTACGACGACAGACCAGCAAAATCAGTGCCTGAGACCCGCCGCCTGTCTCAGGCGTACGACGACAGACCAGCAACATCAGTGCCCGATACCCGCCGCCTGTCTCAGGCGTACGACGACAGACCAGCAAAATCAGTGCCCGAGACCCGCCGCCTGTCTCAGGCGTACGACGACAGACCAGCAACATCAGTGCCTGATTCTCGACGCCTGTCCCAGGCGTACGACGACAGGCCAGCAACGTCGGCTCCCGATACCCGCCACCTGTCTCAGGCGTACGACAGACCAGCAATATCAGGGTCCGATACCCGCCGTCTGTCCCAGCCGTACGACGACAGACCAGCAACATCAGTGCCCGATACCCGCCGCCTGTCTCAGGCGTACGACGACAGACCAGCAACATCAATACCTGATTCTCGACGCCTGTCCCAGGCGTACGACGACAGGCCAGCAACGTCGGCGCCCGATACCCGCGACCTGTCTCAGGCGTACGACAGACCAGCAACATCAGTGTCCGATACCCGCCGCCTGTCTCAGGCGTACGACGATCGGCCGGCGATGTCGCAGGTCCGGCGTCTGTCTCAGCCGCAGCTACACTCCGGTGACGGCGAGTGGGCGCTGCACCGAGCCGATGACCGTCCGAGCCGGGCCTCGGAGCCCCGCGAGACCGCCTGTGCCGCCAGCAGTCCGGCCGACTACGACGGGCGAGCCTGGCAGAGATACGGTACGTTCCCGCTGTAACCGGCCGGCCGCTGCCGGTTGGCTCAAACCGGTGTACGGCGCTTACTAGAGCTAATGCCACGTGAAGCCGCCTTTGGCGGGTTGTGCCATCACCAGTTTATGTGGCCTTGCTTTTTTGGCATGGCTTTTCTGGCGTAGGTCAATATCTGGAACGTGTGATCTTTCTCGGTTCCTTACTGGCGGGCTGGTCGATTCCTAATTTCAACATGAGGATCTTTTCCAACTTCACCATGATGCAGATGGTTGTGTGTTGTCATATTTTTGTACCATTATGTAATGGATGCAAAATAATTGTCCGCCATTTTTTATGGTAAGTTACATTCCATTTTTATTTGTGAGTCAATGTCTGATCACATGCAGACGGCTTTTCGTCCCCGGGCACGATAACGTTAATCGCGTATGTAGACATCCGGAGTGACGTAGATGACGTGTTCGTGTTTTGTTGTGTGTTTCGTTTTCTGGAAAGGCGTTTCTTTGAAGGAGATGCCTGCACAAAATGCCACGTTCGTGTTATTGGAAGATTATGAAAAGTGATTAAGGGATGGGATCTGGTGTCATTTTGTGGACAATCGTTAACTCAGCGTTGGGGAAATTCCCCAAATTTGCAACCATTTGCATGTTATACCTTACGTTTTAACATTCTTTAAGAGAATAGCGTAGATTCTTATACGACCATAAATGATCTATGAATATCGATTGGTACTTTTTGAGTGCGGTTCCGGCATTGTGCGCCACCATGTTTTCCGTCTGTATGTGGCGCAACCGACACCAGTTAGGAGCCACGGAGCAGGGATGGCGGCCTTGTAAGTCAGCCCCATCTGGCGTCGTGCCTTTACTCGATACAGCCATTCGATGGCTGCCGTGTGGACTGGTGGGGTCGGTGTCTGACCGGCTGCCGGTTACTTCCAGATGACCGTCCGTGCACGGCCACTGCCGACAGCGTGTCCTCGGCGGCCGCCGTCAAGCCCTGGTGGGAGAAGGAGGCCAGCATGTCGCCGCACTCAGCCAAACCCAAGCCGAAAGGTGAGTGGCCAGCCGACGCAGCCTGTCGAATGGGATTGACTGGTGTGCACGCCGATACCGTTCGGCTGCCACCACCCGAGCGGCTGCCTGCTATTTTGTCCCGTTCTATTTCCCCTCCTTTTCGTGTATCCATCCGTAAATAGGCCCGACCAGCACGGTGTCGTCCCTGCATCGGCCTTAGGACGCTTAATGCGGTTCCAAATTGCATATGCTTGCGTATACCACCGCCGAGTCACTGTGAAATAATTGCAGATGTCGAATTTGGGTATATAATAGTGTTCTATGGTTTACATTAACATTTTCTTGTCCATATCTTAACTTTGTGCGAACATTTTTAAGAAAGAGTTGTCACAAGAATAATGGCGTCATTATAATGGTAGCCGCCGGCGAGCGACCGCTGCATCGGCCATTAGTGTGTGGGATGTGATAACGTTGGTTGTATGATACAGACTTGGATTTGTTGATGATTATACTGAAGAACATTTGTATGAGACAAGACAGATGTTTCCCGTAACGTCTTTGATGGATCATGTGAGGTGAAGGCACTGGCGGCTCGTTATTAGAGGCGACTGAGAAGGTGCCTCATCAAAAATATAGGGAAAGGCGTAGTTAAAATCATGCGTAAGGTATGACATGTTATATATTTACGTATAATAGCACAGTTTATAGAACTGAGTGCATGATGAAGCTGGAATAATATGCTCGTTTTGTTCCCGTGTTCATCAACATAGCAAGCAGCGTGCCCGCAAAGACGCCCCACATCGCGCCGTATCCCCGCCACCGCTGCCCCCGCAAGCCAGCTCACCTGCCTCATCCAACGCTAGAATCCCATATAATACAGCGCCCCTGCGGTGAGCGTTCGCGAAACTACATTTCGGCCGCAGCCAGCGCAGCTGCGAGAGCCCTTGTGAGACGAAATGTAGTACTGCCCCTGATCGCAGCCGTAGCAACGCCACCGTCAGGCTCACCGACGAAACATGCTCTACTGCCTGAGCTGGCATCAGTGGCGGAGAAAGGATTGTATTTGTAGCGTTAAAGTATTATATGTTTTTACTTCGTATTAGTTTAAAAAGTTAGTTCCTTGTTTTGGAGCTGCACATAAATGATTCCGCAGTGACCGTATGCCCCAAGCGGTGACGATCCTTTACCGGCCTTTGAAATGGGATAGAACCTTCCGGCCGAGGTGCTGAGCGCGAGCAGTTTCTGATTAGTGTCGTTGCGGGGATTCAGATGGATTCCCAATTTGCTGTAGCTATCTTTGCAGACACAAGGCAGAACACCGAAAGTGACGTGTCATGTAGCATTTCGTTCTTTTGTTTCTGTAGATCTGAAAATAGTCGGATATCATTTACGGTTTAATAGTGAGACAACGTATGTAAGACAGACAGCCGTGTATATGTCATTATGGTGCTACACTTAAGCTTTGCCTCAGGTGTTTTTGAGGCTACGAGCCGCCACTGACCGAAGGCAAAAGCAGAGGAGGTAATCGGCACCGGCGATTACGTGGATAAAACCGCCCCAAAGCTTACCTTTAGCGCAGGTACTTTTCCGCGACAAACAGGTTTCCTCTCCCTGTTTTTTTTTTTTTTTTTTTTTTTGTTTGAGAAGGCTCAGTTCTGCGTCGACTGCAGTTACTGAAACTGTGACAGCGGAAGTTGCTTGTCCTTTGCAGCGCGCACAATCCCTCAGGGTTTTCGGCAGTGGGCGTCCCGAAAACAGCGAACGTTCAGCTTCGGTTCATCTGACTTTATGTAACCGAGACGGTGTCGACCTACGGTCATGAAAGTTGCATTCGGAGGATCCGGCAAGATAAATTGAAAACTGCTTACTTCTAGCTTTTGATATTTTTTTAATTTCAGGGGGAGGGGGAACAAATATAGATGCCTTCTGGAGGCTTCGTAACTCTAGGAGACCCTCTTATGTGCGTGCAAGGCATGTTTCCCGACTCATTGGGAACGTAATGACGCATTGCAAAGTGTTACTTGTTATCGGCACGTATTATCTGGCACTTATTCGCCAGAAGAAAAAATGCGCTGCCCTTTAAAACGACATATCACACTGTTGCCTTGTATTCGACGCGTGCTACGGTGACAGTTCGTGACGTCATCTATGGCGCATGCGCACATATGACAGGAGCGGATGGTTTTACCTTGTGTATAAGGCCTTGAGCCCGACGACTGTTTGTCTGAACGTTGCTCTCTGTTTTTGCGGTTGTAAAGGCGGACTTCTGCGCGACGTCGCCAACGTCACCGCCGGTGGCACCATCTAGGAACACGTAACGTAACTGCTGGTGTGCGCGGGCACCGTGTGATGGAATTGGTACACTCGTGGCGTCGTCCACTTTTTGTTCTCCGGGTGCGTCCGCAGTGATAGTGGACGCATGCGTCGGCGGCTGCCCGGGCGCCGCGATTTTGGCGTGCCTGTTGGTCTGAAGCGAAAGACCGGGCCGTCAAACGGCCTGCGTGGTTCAGTAGCCGCCGAACAGAGCCGCGCCGACACAGCTCAGATGGCCGGTCCGACTGGGGGTGAGTGCTGAGCGGAGTACCTGCTCTGTAGCGCCGCGCTGCCCGGCGCGGTGTGTGGCGCCGTAGTTGATCTCAGCGGGACGAAACGCCGAGTTCCGGGGGACGTGCTGCAGGGAGGCGGCCCCCCGTGTGGTGGTGGCCGGCTGCACGGGACGTTTTGAGCTGGAGAGCTGGAGGGCGTCACTTGTGTGGGCCGGCGGCCCAGTTGTCCGTCCGACGGAACGCCTCGTCTGGCCTCCGTCCCGCTACGCTGCCCGGCCGTCGCCAGTGTATTGGAATTTTTCAAAATGATAGAAATGATTCCAGTTCCGATTCTTTTGCGTCCTAAATGGAATAAATCCAATTCCAATTCGTTGTCTTCCCAAAAAGAACGATTCCAATTCCAATTCGTTTCATAAAAGGAACGGAAATTCCATTCCTAATTTTAGTCAAGTAACCATTTAACAAATGTTGATTCGGATGCATAGGAAGGCAAACAATGGCATGCCTAAGGACGCGTGTAAACTCTTGAAATTTCACGCTCGCCGCACTGGGTACTGGACCGTTCGAAAAAGTTGTTTATTAGCCGGCACACCAGGTCGTGTCGTATGCGGTAGCGGGTACCTGCGCTAGATTCAGTCTGCCCGAGGCCATCAGACCCCGCGACGAGACGGCATGGCTGCAAAAGAAAATGGAAATCGGCCGTTGGCCAAGAGGGGATGGAGTCTCTCCAGCCACAGATTTTCTGCCATAAACGGATGAAGTCTGCGCCGCACGGTACGCGGACAGACTGCGGAAATAATAGGAGCAGAAAAGAGAAAGTGTCGGCGACACCACCCGTACACATACTTATACTGAGGTAGCAAGTGGGCCAGCAGGGTCACTGATTTCTTCCGTGAAGTCATTATTGATCTCCTTGGCGTTTGCGACTCGTATCCTTATCCGCGACATCTTTTTGTTTTTTTCTTACAAAACGATTGACGTCATCGGCGCCACCACCGTGAGTCACGCCCCACTGCTCCAGTCACTAGATTGCGTCTGCACTACCGCACTACGTGCACTACGTCGCTACACTGCACTACGTCTACACTATGTCGCTCCGTGGGTATCAAATTCAGTACCTGCAGTCATGAAGGCACTTTGAATCATGTTAATGGGAGTCGCATGGAAAGGATGGAGCGACAATCCTTATATATGTCCAGAAACCCTGCCGTGCATTATCATTTTTCTTTGGCACTGCTCTTGATTGACGGACGGCGGTAGGTATAGGTAAACAACGAGGGGTGTCAGTTTGTATCCTTTTGTGAGGACCATGCTCCCATGTTGATTTCGGCCCTCCATGCTGGTTGCCCCCGCACCATATTTTCTGCCGATTTTAAAGGGAAATGACAGTTATAACGAAAAGAACTGCCGCAGTCGATAAGTGATCAGAAGAAAGCTTAGAATAAAGGATAAAGTGATCTGTCTGTCTATCTTTTTATTATTTGTCTTTTTTATATATATATATATATATATATACGCTCACACATATGCCTGTGTATACACACACACACACACACACATATATATATATATATATATACTCACACGTATATGTCCCTGTATACACGACGATATACGACATCAAGTCGGCAAAATACAGTGGACTGAACCCGTCGAAAAACGCATATTTGGGGTAGGTTAACTTGTCGGGCCCTCGGCTCGACCCTCCCTTCTCAATCGTGTACAGAAATCGACGCCCCTGTAATCAGTTATGGCACTGGTCTTATCATTATAAGGCCTTGCACTGGTCCTTCGCCACCGTTAGCACGAGCCACCGTAAAATGACATCAAAAGGACTCTGCACTTTGTTCCCAATTATCTGTCATTGTAAGCGATCGTACAGCATGTTGCGCATGTTGCATGCTGTACCGGACAGCACTCTCTCTCTCCCTTCACCCCAGCATCTTCACACCCATATTTAACACCACTGCTCTGTCAACGCCGGCCTTCGCGAAAAATGGCCCCCGCCAAGTTCACCAGCGTCTTGCCGTTGCACGGCAATGATGGGAGAGCGTTGCACCGCGCACCACCGAAGAGAGCGAGATAACGACGAAATCGCGCCCAACCACGACTCATGTTTAGGCGTTTCAGGCGATTCAGAACCATTTTAATTCCGATTCCACCCAAAAGAAAAGGAATAATTCCAGTGCCTTTTCGACCCGCGAGGAATGATTCCCAGTTCATTTCGTTTCACCAAAATGGTGGAATCATTCCGGAATGATTCACTTCCGCCAGTTCTAGTTGCAGTAAACTGGCCGTCGCATGGCTCGCTGTCACATTTGCGAACGGCCACATGTGTGGCGTGAAGCGCGGCGCGGCCGGCCGGACGCTGTTTACTCGTAGTGGTCGGTGAATTCGCGGCCGACCGCGTCTCTGTGTCGGCCGTTGAATCACGGTCGGGGCTCTGTGTCGGCCGGCGAGTCGCCCGCGGCTCTGTGTCGGCCGGTGAGTCGGCCGAGGCTCTGTGTAATGGCCGCGGCTCCGTGTCGGCTGGTGAGTCGGCGTGACTCTGTGTCGGCCAGTGAGTCGGCCACGGCTCTGTGTCGGCCGGCGAGTCGGTCGCGGCTCTGTGTCGGCCAGTGAGTCGGCCGAGGCTCTGTGTCGGCCAGTGAGTCGGCCGAGGCTCTGTGTCGGCCGGTGAGTCGGCCGAGGCTCTGTGTCGGCCAGTGAGTCGGCCGAGGCTCTGTGTCGGCCGGCGAGTCGGTCGCGGCTCTGTGTCGGCTAGTGAGCCATGGCCGCAGATGTGCGGCCCAGCCGACACGGCTCCGCGCCGCCGTGCAGCGGTGCAGGGGATGGCCAGACGCCGCGCCCCGCCGCAGCTGCGCCGGCCGGGGGCCGCTTTCACACTTCGGGAAATCGCACTGGCCTCTCAGGCGTTCAGGCGGCCGGATGCCGGCGGACGGGTCGTGCGGCACTGCTTCCATATGGGTCGAGGCCTTTCTATAGGGCCCCGGACCTCTGTAGCTTTACCCGGGTATGGATGCTCATGGTTGGATCTCGCGTGCATCGTCCGAGTATCTGGGTGTTCTCGATGGGATTTCTGAGTATTATCCGATGTGCCGGGTGCTCTCGACCGTGTCTTAGGAACTTTATCCAACTTTACAGGAATTCTTTGTCGGGTCTCTGCAGCAGTACCCGACTGTCCGGATGTTCTCGGCCTGTTGGAAACTGTTTGTGAGCAGTTGCGTGTTGTCTGCGACTGGCCCGGGCGGCTGTGCGCGGGCAGGCCGGCCGGCGGTGCCGTGTCCGTGCCGAGTACCGGGTCGCTCAGGCCTAGTCAGTGGGCAGGTGACCGCCTGTTTTCTGGCGTACGACAGTCGGACCCCGCGGCTCTCGACAACGCTCTGTTGGGTTCACGGTGCCAGTCTGACGTGCGGTCCCTCTGCCGTCTATCCGCAGGCCGCACCGCGCTCTAACGTACGGTGCCGCTGGCTTGTGTAGGGCCGTTACATTATCTGGCATGCCAACGTACTCTCTCCCGTGTGGGGAAACGTGAGGAATGTGCCTTGTGGCGAGCGGCCCGCTGCCGGCTCGACTGCGGTGCCCGCTTTACGGACGGCCGGCCCGATGTGACTGCGCCAGCGGACGCTTGGCCGGCCGTGGGCACGCGTAATTGGCGGCGACGGGCGCTCCGCCGCCGCCGCCGCCTGTTGTGTAATTCGGCCGCGGAAACCAGCCGCCGTGGAAAGGCGGTCGGCCCACATTGCCGCCGCTCGCGCGGAGTACAGTGCCAGCGCTGGCCGCCGCCGGGCGTGCGTCAAGTGTTCTCCGCTCCCAGCCGACCACGGCCAGTCCACAGTCAGTCGGGCCAGTACCGGAGCCGCTCGCTGTGTGGCGATTTGTCGTGGTTGCGGTGGGCGGAGCCGTCCTATGGTGCACCTGTGCGGACACCTCGGCGCGTGGACTCGAGGCGTCCGCAGCCTCCGCTGAGAGCCTCTGTCGGAGCGATGACTCGTCTCTGTGACTTCCGGTAACGCCAGTCACAGCGCAGCGGCTGTGTCGGCCTTAGTGGCCGGCGGGAGCCGCCACTATCCACTCTGTTGGAGCCGGCCGGAACCGCTACTTTGTAATCTATTGCAGCTGGCTGGGAGGCCGCTGCCGTCCTCTGTACTGCAGCCGGCCGGGAGCCGCCGCTGTCCACCGTACTGCTGCTGTCACGACTGGTTCGGCCGCTGCAGCCGCCCAGAGCCGCTGTTGACCGTCTGTCGGGTGGCGGCTTGCTCACGTGACCTGTGCCTGTCGACCTCGGGCTGGGCAGCGCCACCGACTACAGGTGTGGGCCGCCATTGGAGCAGCCTGGCCCGTCCCTAGTGACTCACTGCGCCGACCTTGGAGCCGGGAACAGCCGACCGAGCGTGCGCCGTGTCGACCCGGCTGCATGGATTCAGTGGCAGACCTTGCACAGTGAGCCGCCGGACGGAACGCCAGCTGTGCAGAGTGAGTCACTGGACAGAGCGCCGGCTGTGCACAGTTACCTGCTGGACGGAGCGGCGACCGTGCACAGTTTCGTGCTGCACGGAGCGGCGATTGTGCAAAGTTACCTTCTGGACGGAACGCCGACCGCGCACAGTGAGCTGCTGCGCGGAACGGCGACGGCGGCTGCTCTCGGTGTTGACCGTCTGTCGGGTGGCGGCAAAATCAGTGTGGTCAGGCACCTCTGACCCGTCCGGCTAGTCGGGCGCGATCTGCCAGCGCGTGTCGGCGGCCGCCGACCGCCGCGGCCAATCTCGGTCTGCCGTTAGCAGCGGGAGCCATGGTGCTGCTGGTCGAAACGGCCGGCCGGCCGGCGCGCCGACCGGGCCGCGCCCCGGCCAGCGCCGGCCGCAGTCTGCCCAACCTGGCGCGCATTTCTGTGGCGCCGCCGTCCGGCCAGCGCGGCACAGGTGAGCCATCGATTCGACGCGGCCGGCGGACAAGGCCAGTGTCGGTCGGACGGCGGCAGTGACCGGCGGTCATGCCCAGCTCGCCGGCCGGCCGCCGCGGACGCACCCTCAGCCTGCCAGGTGGGAGTCTGGGAGCCGGCCCGGACCGGCCCTGATCGGGGCCAGGCCGTGCCTAGCGCTCGCTGCAAACCGCCACTAACCGACTGTGGAGGCCTTGGCGGGGACCGGTTGTTTCCAGAATCGCCCGATCGCGGCTGCTTGCCTCCGTCAGGTACGGGCCACTTTCTACCCTGAAACGGTCTCTTTCGCGCTGGATCGTCGTTTCTCCCAGGCTGGTGCCTCCGTGCGTCCGAGCGGCGCACACTTAGCCGCCACTGGTGGTCGGTACCCAGCGGCCGGGCACTGTCGGCCTGTAGCACACTTTGTTCATCTGAAAACGCAGCATTCCGCTAATTATGACTGTGCGGAAATGTGAGGAATCCACGGCATACTGGAATAGAACTGAGACGGGCGACGTTGTCGGTAGCGATTGACAACCATTGTAAAATCCACAAAGGGTGATGAATATTGCTGCTTTATAATCGCCGTCCGTGGTGTCTTGTCGGCCGTGAAGTCGGCGGTGACCAACGGGCGGCGACTGGCTCGTGCTAGTCGCTGCGGTCACGCTGCCGGCCACTAAACTGGGCCATTGTGCGGCCGCCTGCTGTGTCCCGTCTCCTGCCGATTGTGAATTATTCATGGCGCAGTGCGTTCTGCGCCTTGGCGAGATAGTTTTAGTCTCGCCCGGTAGATAGTGTCAGTCACGGCCCGGCACAGGAGGTGTTGTCTGTCGTTGCCCCGCGCCGTCTGACCAGCACTGGGCAGACCAGGGCGGACAGGAAGATCCTGCTGACGAGCTTAACCATCGCCCTCCATTCGATGCGAAGCTGCGTCCACTAAACTGTGCTGACCGTGTGCACTGGAAAGTCTCCGCCCGGGGCAAACTCTCCAGCTATGAAGCCAGTCATCGCTGCTGCTAGTCTCACCCTACGACCATGCCGCAGCTGGGCTTGGTGGTGGCCCGGCCCGTAGCCGCTCCCCGCCGCTGAGCGACCCCATAAAGCAGCGCGCTGTTCGTTTTCTCGGGCCAGTGCGCCGGCGGCGCCCGCCTGTATATGGCACCGCGCATGCGCGGCGTGCCGTTCGGCCAGCGGCACAGGGCCGGCTCCGAGTCCGGAATCTGGGACCTGGGACCTGGGAAGAGGGCAGCCATAGTCGGAGGAGAGAGCGGCTGCCCTTTGGACCTCAGGGAGCGGCTGCTGCTAGGGCTGCAGGGAGTGGCCGCTGCCAACTGCAGGGAGCGGCTGCTATCCGGACCTCAGGGAGCGGCCGCTGCCAGGGCTGCAGGGAGCGGTTACTGTCTGGCCGCCGCACGCGCCGCTCCGATTGGTTTCCCGTTGTCCGGCTCAGGGAGCGGATCTCGTGCAGCTGCCCAAGATGTGGCGCTAACGTAGGGCTCTTAGAACTGTAAAGCGTAATGCTGTGTCGCTCACACCTCCTCAGACTGTGACGGTTTCCATACCGCCACTTGCCTACATAAGCTCGATGTGGTGAAGTTGCACCATTATGGTCAGATTGTGACGCCAGGCTTGTCGATTCTAGTCCTGGTACAGCTATCGCATCGACATGCATTTTTCTCAAGGCAAAGTAGTGATGTGTCTCGCCACGCACCGATGACCTAACCACGCGACAAACTCGGACGTCACGATCGAACTCCCCCCAGCACTCACGTCTGGCGCCTGTGAACGGGCCGAGGCCGAAGTTGCCGTCGCTGTTGCAGGCGGTCGGACGGTGCGTGCTGCTGCCGCTGCCGGCTGTGGGGCGGTACGGCTAGCTGCAGGTCAGACGGGTCCCGGCCGTGAGTCGGTGTTCGGGCCGGCGGCGGCCGGTACCGTGTTGCGTGCGGGGCTGGCGGGCCCGCCCGGCACCGACGTCAACGTGCGGCGCGGTACCTGGCTGGCATAATTGGCTTGTTCCGGAGTCCATGGCTGTATTACATGTGGTCGGTGAGGGCGTGGATGTTGTGTGTGTATGTTTTTGTGGACCAGCTCTGGGGATGAACTTTGGAGTTGATTGAGACCGGGCCGGTGATTTTGTCCAGGGGCTGGCAGCGGCAATAGCTGGGTCGGTCCGTGGTGGGCCTGGCCGTCTCCCTGGGCGCGGCCGCCGCGGCGGCTGCTGTTCAGCGTGGGGCCCGGTCTGGCCAGTGGAAATGGAGCGGGGCCGGCCCCCTGGCGCCGGCTGCTGTTTGGCATTCAGTGGCGGTGGGGGTTGGCGGGAAGGGAGGGGACCACTCGCACCTGCCGCCTGCTCGCCGGACCGTGCCACCCTTGCCCGCCGGCCAACCGTTGAGACCAGGCGGGCGGCGTCGCTGGCGGCCAGCAGGTGGGTGTCTCGGCCTCTCCTCGAGCTGCCTTGGCCGCCTCCGAGCCGGACTTTCTCCGACAAAGCGGTCAGCTGGTCCGAACAGGAGCGCCCGTTTGCGCCGAGTTGGCGGGGCCGGGCAGTCCGTTTGTGAACAGTATTTGAAAGTCGGCGAACTGCTCACTGAGTTGGGCAGGCGGCCCGTGTGCTTTCTGGCCTCGGATTGTGCACGCTGGAAATCGATTTGTTTATGTTCTGAGGATATATTACGATGGTGTACTGGTGAGCGGAGGATTTTTGACGCCGTTGGCGCTACAAGATGGTGGAAGGACAGGCACATCCCTCTCTGGTCTTGGGCGAAGTTCAAATTTATGTTTATAAGCATTTCGTGGAAAGAAATGGGGAAACACTGACGTCTGTCCCAGCTTCTCTGAAATGATGAAGTGTGGCTGAAGCTAAATCATTTTGAAACTTTATGTAGATGCCAATTTGGACCGTTTCATTCATCGTTTACGTTTTGAAGTCTGTGACATGGGTCGTTGCGAGGTTAGTTTGTTGGTGACTGCCTGGACGACGCGGTCAGCGGTCTGTGGTGAATGTCAGTGGAAGACGGTCGTCTGAGCAGGGAGTGGGCTAGCACCTGTGTTACATGCAGTTTCGACTCTGGACCTGCCACATTCCGCGTGTGTGCAGAACCCCCTCCCCAATCCGAACATGATCTTCAGGGCTGCAGCGCCAGTCGGAATGTGTCAGCGGCCGCTACAGGATGCAAATTGGTCTCTCATCAGTGATTAGCGTGGCGGGCCGTCAGTATGGTGGTGCCCTGCAAGCTGACGCCTGTAGGTGGCTGGTGTCGGGTAAGCCGGCTGCGGCCGCCCCTCTGAGGAGCGGCTGTGTCCCCGGCCAACTGGGATGCCGGTCGCCGTTCAGAGCCGTTTGGTGTGGTGCAGCGGGGCGGCCGCCGGTAAGGGCGCCCCTGGCGGACCGGCCCGCTCAGCCAGCTGTGACGGCGGTCTGGACCGGGTCACCGACCGGCCGGCAGCGGCAGCGGCGGCGCGGCGGCGCAGCGGCGCGGCGGCCTCTGCTGCTGCCGGGGAGTGGGGGCGGCGCGGATCACGGGGATCGCCACCACTGACGGCCACCAGTGGTCGCAGAACACCGGCCGAGAGACCACCGGCCACGGCGGAGACACGACCACCGGGTACCGCTCTAATATGTACCGTTGATTCACACGTCCGCTCCGTATGATGCACAGGGGCCAGCAGTTGAAATGGTCATGACTAGAGTCTGGCCTGTTTTTGGCCGTAACCTACGTACTGTGTGCTTCTCAACCTTAAAATGTATTTCATCGGATGCGTGTCGGTGAGACGGTTCGATTGGTGTATGTCACGGCATTGACACGTATTGTTGTAGCAAAATATTGCCATAAATCACCATTTGATGCTCCATGGCAGGGCAGCCTACCGAAGACCCGGTACCGCCACTGCAAATACGACCCTGTCCAAGAGGGAAGAAGTCAATCCGGCTGCACACGGCACTAATGCCCCGAGTTAACGACCAGGCAGGCATAGGCGTAGAGAAACCTACACCCAGGGATCATTACCGACAGTTTCCATGTATCTGTTTTAATTTTATCGCTTATGGCTTAACCCTATTCCTGGAGGGCTAGACGGTATGGTCGATTCCCTGCAAGGGGGGGACGGATTCGGTCCCCCCTGAGATCTCGAGAACTACTCGTCCGATTTCATCCCAACAAACGGCAATCGATTTGTCGTGACGTGAACTACATTTTTATGAAAAGAAATTTTCAAAATTTTGAAATTTGTGGATACAGGGGGCAAAAATGCCAAATGGAGGTACTTTTGGACTTCTTATAACTCCGTTGTTTATCGACCGATTTCGGTGAAGCTGGCATGAATCGAGAGGTTCTGGATAGGGCTTTTACCATGGGTCCGCAAATCTGAAATTTTGAGAAAATTCATGAGCGTTCACAGGGTTTCAAAAATAGGAGGATTAGTTTTCTAACAACTGAATGAACAAGAAAGGCAAACACCCTTTTTTGGCTTCTGCTAGTCATGTTATACTAAAGAAGAACAAATCGCATTACGATGTTTATATAATGTTAGCATAGGCGGTGCCAGGGACATAAAAAGGGGAACTGTCATGATCACTCGTTTCTCAAATCAACGTGTGATTTTTGGCCTTAAATGGCCTCCAGTGACCTTGGGGTCACTTCGAATGATCTCATGTGCATATAATATTATCTGCAAACGTTTTCATTTGAATTCACTGTACTACAAAAATTTCATTTTATGGCTATTGCGATATAGGGTACACGCACTGACATTTTAGGTCGTAGCTCCGTGACCCGACCTGATATCAAGCTGAAACCTGGTACACAAGTAGAAGTCACCCTTCTACGTCATATATGTTCCGGGTTTGGCATTTGAAAAAAAACGGCGCCGAAATTATTGCAAAAAAAATAAATTTTGACTTTTGACCTTGACCTGACCTTGTAAAATGACCTCAGATAAACAAAATTATATCTGCACATTGCCCAACTACTTAGCTATACATCCATATCAAGTTTTAAGTTCTATCTTTAAAACTCTGTTTTTGGCAGACATTTTCCTTTTACCCTCAACATAGCCAAAAATGGCATAAGGTGCCTCCCAAAAACGTTGCCTGGCTCCGCCCCTGAGCAAAATAAAATTTTGAAATTTTGTCACGGCACGTAGAAAAAATGGCTAGGAAAAGTTACCAAGTTTCGTGAAGCTGCGTTAAAAAGCCTAGAATTGGCCAGCAAAAAACACGAGGGGGGCGGATTCACCCCCTGCCGGGAATAGGGTTAAAGGCGTCATGTTTCATGATACATGCAAGGGGCGTACAGTTATATGCATGACGTAAGTTCAGATAAAGCAAAACCATGAGAAACTGAGAGACCCTACGATTCTGTCGTCCCGAAATGCACGTAAAGGTAAAGTTCAGCATATGCATCAGCCAGACCAGTTGTTTGCTTTTGTACGCTGATCACCAACATTTTGGGCCTGTTTCTGCTCCTTTGAAACTGCAATATGGAAGTCATACCTATTACGAAGTATATATAGACCTTATGTCGTCAGAAATGATACGTGAACGGGAATCAAGCTATACATTACATTATGTTTTACCTAGTCCTCAGGTGGCCGATGACGACAGCGTTACGCTTATCAGCAGCATTTTTGGCTTTGGATGGAATAAGAACCAGTTTTGGTCTAACTTCCCCGCGTTAAACTTACCTCATTCGCCGTAAGATGGCATGGCTTGGCTATTCGCAGCATGCATGTGTCTTTTCACTTCTTCCTTTGTTAGCGGGGCTTCTGACCCCATTGACGCATTGTATTTAGCCAGTTCTTATAAAACAGTTTTTGTCTGACCCAGCAAGACATCGTCGAACCTGATCTCGCCATCTTCAGTCTTTTTGTGGATCATTTCAAGCAATTACCGCCACAGGTTAAAGTGAGTTTTCCAGCATCATAAGTTTCTTCCCTGTACAAAGACTGATGTGACTGATATCGGTCAACCTTGCGTGACTTGACTATGGCCATTGCACAAATATCGTAAAAGTTTGCGCGATGAAGTCTGAATGCATTGCGAAAAGTTCGAAAAACACGGGTCTTACTCTGGTGTAAAAATATTTACTTGCTTTTAAGTTTGGCGTGATATCACACACCACGATCTCAGGTTACCGGTTCTGATGCTATGTTGCCCTACGTTGATGTCTGTTTTGGAGACATTTAAGAGGGTTTATTCCGAATATTTCCATTCAAACGTGTCTGCATCCTGTTTGGAGTTCAATTTCATTTTCATCAACTTTTAAGTATCGTCGGTTTATCGTGGAACGTACGGACTTTTACAACATGCAGCGACCATTTTATTCGCGTTTACTCCTGACAAACTCAGTTATTGAACAACCGAGTAATATGTCATTACGGAGCCGCACAGTTTCCAATGATGTCTTGCGACTAAGCAGCAGAATGGGAGAAGGGAAATCAGAGTTGACAGTCTGAGCTCTGCCTGCTCGGAAACGGAAATGTGTTAGATGTCCCCCTTTCTGCCCTTGTAACGCGTCTAATGTTATGGAAAGGTTTGTTTCAGTTACACGTCAGCTCAGACTGCAAGCATTCGTTTGATCCGAATCCAGTGTTGGAAAAACTGTCGTTTTTTGGTGTCAAGGAGCACCAAAAAATTTATACTCCAAGAAGAATTTTGTAGTTCAAAATGGTCATTTGCCCGGTCCCCAAAAGACATGGGTATTCTTACTCAACCAGAGTTTGAAGTTGCCCAGCATTCCCCCCCCGGTTGATGGTTTATCATCCATATTCAGCTGCTGAATTACACTCCGAACTCACGGCCAGCCGCCTTCCACCCCCCCCCCCGGCCAACGACTTCGCTGATGTACCATGTAGACCCAGGAAACTGGTTTGCCCCCCCCCCCCTCCCCAAACGGAACCGCTGGATTGGATCTGCCCCTGCTGGCCACATATGCTTGCAGAGCACCTAGTTAGTCCATGTTTGTTACATAAAGGCATGACATTTTATACGCCAAAAGGAAATTTGTACTCCGACACCAGGAAGAAAAACCAGGTTTCCAACACTGGTCGAATCGCTGCCAACAGATTGTAATCGACATCCACCGCACGAAAGTGTTTGTAAAGAAGACGTCAGCCTATATAGAGAGATTATGTGTCACAGTCAAAGAAAACGTCAGTCGATAGGAAGGTAGGATAGTCTGATAGTAGGTAGGAAGGAGATAGGAAAGTAAAGTGTAAAGATAGTAAAGTAAATTTTTTAAAGTAAATAAAATTTAAAATACTATAAAGTATAATAAAATATAATAGTAATAGTAAAGTATAATAAAATAAAGTAAATAAAACTTGAAATAAATTTAATTTAAAATACTTTTAAAGTAAATAAAATAAAAAAGTAAAAAAGTAATAAAATATAAAATAAAGTATAAAGGTAAAGATAAAGTAGATAGAAAGGTAGATAGTAGGTCGATAGGAAGATCACCTGTGCCGGTTGGATGCCGGAGACAAGGACTTCGTTGCGGATGTTGGTCAGGGAGAACGGGCCTCTTGGCCTTCTCTTCTGTCTTGCCCTTCACGTTTTGCGTCTAGTCTTCCTGCAACGTATCCAATGTTGATTTATCGTCCGATTTCGGGAATTTCGTTTTTACATCGTTATATGACATATATCCAATGTCATATAAATCCGGTGTTTGTTATCACAGTCTGTACGCTTGTGGGTGGGCCAAATAAGTAGATATCTCGACAAAGTCATGGGGTTGATGACGTTTTATGACTTCGGTGAGTTGTGGATAAAAAAGACGTTAATGCCATGAATGGTTACCAAAATCTGTGAAAAAGGTGTGAGTGAAAAAAGGCCAGAATAGTTCACTTCAAATCCCTGGCGACGGCGTGTCATGTGCGGTGTTCAGAGACTAAATTAAAGCAATGAGATACCGTTTAAGGAGACGAGGACGATCGCAAAAGAGTTCATTTGCATTCATTCATCGTACATTTTTTCATCATTTTCATCATGCATTCATCGCAATAGTCCGTTTGCAAGGCCCCAACGCCGCCCCTGGCTGTTTGTGCGTAAAAACACATTCGAAACTCCGAGTTTCGTTACAGTTCGAGTCAGGGACGTATTCAAGGATGCCAGATGGCCGTGTTGTGGCTGTTGACGAATGGTCCAACAATCCCGGGCGAAGGTGACCTCGTAACCTACAATGCGGCACATTGTGCTACCCTGATGAACTATTCGTATTTGTTTTACCAGGTGGATGTTCGCAGTCATATTTTTGTAAATTTTGTTTTGTACTTTTGTAAATATGATTGTGTTGCAAATTTTGCAAATCTGAAAGTTTTCATTTAGCTGCAAAAAGACAAAACATCGCACGCCGCACTGGTGGCATGTATTGATTCGCTGCGGTGCTGGTATCTACGCCAGCCCCGGGCGCGGTGCCGCGCACGCTCGGCTCTCTCCGTTTTCCGGGACGTGTGGGCGCAGCGCTGTGCCCAGGTGCCGAGGGCAGCGGGCCGCGTCACCGCCTTGGCGGCGGCAGTTTACTGACGCTCCCACGGCTGGAGCGAGGGCCGCTGGCCCGGCCGCGGCTTCCAATCATTGGCGGCGTCCTGCGGCGGTCGCGCGGCCCGGCCGCATCAGAGCTGCGGTCCGGGTGGCAGCGGCCGCGCCGCCAACTGTTCCTCCTGGCCGCTGCGCCGGCTGGGACCAATAACGGTGTCCCGGTCTGGTGGCGTCCGCCCGTCGAGCCGTGTCACGGCTGCGGGGTGTGGCAGCCCGACGGGCGCCGGACCGGCCTGGCTGACCATAGCCCAGAGCGGTCCCTGACCGTAGTCGGCTGACCTGTCGCCGCTGTAGGGTCCACCTGACGTTTTCAGAGCGTACGTAGCGACACCTGTATTCAGGTTGCCCCCGTCTAGGGACACTGCTGAGGCAGTGACTGACGGCAGTCGTCTGTGGCAGGGAAGACCGCCTGTGGCGGCTGTCTCCTGTGACCTGGCCTCTGCATAAAGTCACGTGGCACGTCATTGTACCGGCTTGCTTTCCCATCAGGCCGCTCCATTTCCCAGGCTGCCGGATGGCATGCAGACTGGCGCGGCCTTCAGCCGACCTCGGTCTAGATCTGGCGACTAGCCGGCGACGCCAGGCCGGGCGGCGCCGTGTCGGCTGTGAGCCGGACAGGCTGGCTCGCGAGCGGCGGGCATATCGGCAGTGACGACTGGCTGCTGGCCACCGGTTGTACCCGCCCATTTTTGGACCGTCACAGCAGCACTCACCAGTCACCGGCCACACTTCTGATTGCACGCGCGTTTCAGAACGTCTAGCCATGTTGCGTCTTGAAACGGAGCAACCAAAACGGGTTCTGCGAGTTACCAGAATTTCTGGACTTGGCCCGTATCGTGAATACTTTCATCATCTCCTGAACATTGGATAGGCAGGTCCCATCGTCATTACTGGGCACGTGATCCTTCGAATCAGTGGATAGGTGGGCTCCATTCCCATGGTTTCATTTGTGATCCTCGTGATCACTGGACGTATCGGGTATGTTGCCATGGTGTGACTTCTGATCCCACGGGTCGGTCGATGGACCTGCACCTGTATCGTAGCTAGATGCAGATCTCGCTGGCCGGCCGTGAAGTTCTTGTCGCGGTCGCTCGATATGTTTTTGATGGGTGGTAACCAAGGTTGGAATGGAGAAAGTGGTTTTTTTTGTGGTGTTGAAAAACACCACAAAATATGTACTCCAAAACATTTTATTCTCCAAAAGTCTGATGGTGTGGCTCCATCGAAAAGCTACATAATAACCATATTGACAAATTTCTAAGTCTGCAAGCAAATGGCTCTGTGTCTGTTCAGTAAGAAGCAAGTATGATGTTATAACTGACTTACAGCAAGAACGCCAGCTTAAACCAGCATTACTCTTTGCAAAGTTTCGTACTCCAGAACAGAAATTATACTCCGGTACCAAGAACAAAACAAATTTCCAACCGTAGTGGTAACCCTGTGACCCAGTGCGCGCTCTCTGACACTTGTAACACGATAACGGCTTTTGTCACTGCGCCTCATTCGTTCACTCTGCAGTGAACCCTCCTGGTGTGTGAGCCAGCTGTGCTGAAACCGTGGCTATGGCCCGCTGGGGTGACCGCTGTGACCTTTGTGACCGTAGACGCGCCGTCTCGCCGGTCGTCGGTGGACCGGGCAGCGCGCGCCATGCAGCTGCCGGCGCAGAAGTCGGCCGAATCGTCCGACCGTAAGGACCCGGCCGCCGGCGACGGTGACCCCGACGATTCGCCGCTGGCCTTCACCATCGACTTCGGTACGACCGAAAGCAAGAAACTGCACGTCAAAGACAGCATCAGTCGGTGGGCGCCTCGCTGCCGACGCGCCGCCAGCTCCGGAAACAAGGACGACCGGGAGGAGGTGAGTTCTGCAGTGGGTGGCCTTACACGGAGCCGCCACGGCAGGTATAGACCGACGGTGACGGGGATCGAGGGCGCATCCACTCCGACGGCCCCTCCAACGCCGGGTAGCTCTCAGAAGAATCGGCACATCCCCGATGAGCTCATTCTTGAAAAAAAACATTGTCAGGTACCCACGCCGGTGGCAGCTAAAACAAAGGATAGTCCGAGAATCAGGAAGCGGTGACAGTGAGCACACGTCTGGCAGGCACTAAGTGAGACACCAGGCTGCTGACTCTGACGTTCTGGCCGTCCGAAGGTCCACTGTCCGTGCCCTGCATACACTACTGACAGACCGTTCACAGCGGCGACTGCTGGGCCCACTCCCGACCCTCAGCGGACAATTGTGACCTCGGAGCAACTCCTCCGTTGTCTCTGGTGGTGTTGAACCATGTTGGTTTCAGAGGTTAAAGAAAACTTAACGGTGTCTGGGTTGAAGCCGTGTTCTGGTAGCGATGTGATTAAGGGCTTACCAACACTTCAGCCCATGCCAGACATGCGGCGCCAGAGACGTGCGACCAACGCGCCGCCGAGCAGAAAGAGGGATCAGATAGAGCGCTGGGCTCCTCGTCCCGTCAAGACCAGTTCGAATCATTCCGGCGCTCGATATTTGGCCCGCGGGTCAGCCAGCAACTGGCCAACACAGGGTCACGCTGACTACCGTACGGTCGTGTCGACCGCCGGGTAACTGCTGACGCTCAGTGGACACTGGTGACCGCCGGGCAAGTGCTGACCCTCAGTATGTGTGTACAGGCCGGCATCGCGTCATGTCCATCAGCGATGGACAAACAATGTGGGAATAGTCTGAGGGGTGCAGTCAGCTGTCGGAGGGCAAATTGGCGGCGGTCAGACGTGTTGCGGAGGGCGGTGGAGATACGCAGCAGGCCGGCACGCCTGTGGCCTGCGTCAGACGTCTGCTGGGGGCCGGAACGGCGCTAAAAGTGACGGCCCTGTTTTACTGGCCATTGTGTCGCCGTTCAGCCGCCGGCGAAAGCGGCTCTGGCACCATCTCGTGTTACGCGGAATGCCCGAGAAGGTGGCGGCTTGTGCCACTCTCCAAATTCAAGCGGGGTGCCTGGTGTGTGGCTGACAATCGCTGGGAGTGCGTCCGGTCTTGTGTAGCACGTTTCAGGCGACCCAGATGCGGGCAGAGTCCGACTCCGCCGCGATCTGGCCGCCTCCTGGCCCTGTTTCCACTGCGTTGCGGATCGACAGCAAACCTCAGAACCGCCCGCTGCCGGTGACGGCTTCTAGTGCGTAGGACGGGCTGAGGCCGGAAATATGGCCAACATTTCAGCTGTGACAGGCCGTACCGGGCCATGCACGGCGCGGGAGGCCGCTCATCCCGACAGTTGTTATTTCCGGGCGTCGCGCCGGTCGCCGGCTCGGCCAGGGCTCGCGGCGGTGAAGGGCGCAGGTCCCGCGGCGGGCGCCTTTGGTCACGTCCTATTGCCGAACGCCACCGTTGAGTGGGACGTTCCAGGACAAATCGGCCAGGCATCTATTACATTTAACGCACCATAGTCTCAAATTTTGATGACATTTGGTACCGCGGGTAATCTGTGACTGACATTTCATTTTTTGACTTCTTAGCTTGGTTGGACAAGCGGTTTTTTGCACTAGAGCAATGTGAAATCTTGAGATTTGATGATTTTTGGCCGAACTCTTGGAGGAATAATGAGTATTATGTCAGTAACCAATGAAGACATTTTCTAAAAACTGGGTATCGTTGCGATGGGAACGAAAAGCTACATCCTTTTTTCTATTCTCATTTTCCAGTATATTTATTTTGTTTTTATTTGACATTGAAACCTATTCTCAAGGCCACGTTTTGAAGGTGTGGCCAGTGATTCCGATGGAAACCTTTCGTAGGTAGAACTTCCTCCAAAGATTTCTCATTTGCTTTAAAACGAGAAAAGTTCCCCAATTTGATTTTTTAATGTTGCAAATAGCTGTTGAAATTCGCGACGCTCTCACCGAAAACGTCTTTGTCGGGAAGTTCCGACCCGGACCGGCAAAAATAGTATGAACGATCTGCGAAAGCAGTTTGGAACCCCCGGGGCCATGGTTTTCTTTCATGTATATGTGACAAGTTCCGTAATCTCAGTATATTTCTTGTCATCTGTCACCCGCTGCGAAGATGTAGCTATATTTTTTCCCACGATAGATGGTCGTGCCGCATGGCCTTGGCCCACATTACACACCACAGGGAAGTGCGTGTCGGGAGTGGTAAAGCATTCAAGTTCAGTTTAAACGAATGATAATCCGTTGCGTACTCGACCGACACGTACCCGACGGACGAACGGAATGACCCCATCCAGATTTCGATGACGTGACACCGCAACGGACTCGACCGAAAATGCAGTCAGCTACCTGCGCTCAGCTGATGATACCCCGCAGTTTCGTTTGTTGACTTCTGCTTTGAGGTGCGGGATTTGTAAAGACTGTCGATTGGGCCCGTTCGGAAGATTATGTGCTCCTGACCCGCTCCGTACTAGTCGTCATATCCACCTTTGCTGTGCCAGGGGGTGTCGGAACACCAATCTTCCGACTCGCGAACCGTAACGCTAAGAACAAGACGCCGCAAAAGTAGAGTTTGCGTCATGGAAAACAAAGCAGTTAAACTAAAAAAATCTCATTGTTGTTCGCAAATTAGAGTTTGTGGTTTTACAACGCGCTCTTCCACCCGCGCCATGTAGTATGAGGCGAGGCCTGGCTGCTATCTCACCCTGTCAGCCCAGCCGTACTAGTAGAGGAGAAGACAAGCAACATACTTCCTTCTTTGTTCCACAAAGCATAGTGAAAACATCATTTGCAAGAAGACACGGCGGCGCTGTATCTGACACATATCCTTTGTAATGGGCGGGGTGTGGGTCGCACACCACAACGCCCTACTTTGTATATTTATGGGCCAAAATATCCTTGAACCGAGATAACCTTCAATAACTTTAAGTGTCCTTGACCCCCCTAGAGTGCAATAAGTGGTACACAGGGCTGTTTTGGGTGGAAAAGGCAATTCATGCCATAACGCTAAAAAACACGTTTTCCCAAAATGCTTACAATTAACGCAGAAGCGAGATGAAAAAAAAACGGAAAAATGGCCTTGATCTCGGCCTGAACTCCGCTGCATTGACTGAGATCACCCATCTTTTTTCACTTATGCTCATGATGATGTGCTTATGAGGAGGGCGAAGCTCGCAAAAAAAGCAAAAACTCCTCCCCAAATGCGATTTTTAAAGAATAAAAGAAAATGCTGAAATAGAACTTGTCGAAAATGGCCAAACCTCTTGCTTGGCCTTGGGTTATTGACCTAATCTTTTCGAGAAATTCCAAGATAAACATAATGTTGTGGCATTCTAAACTATTTTTGACACGGGTCCCGTTAACAAGGCGTAGGTCATTGATCTGACCCGACCCAAAATTAACATTTGTCCAAAATGTGCGCAATAGATGTGAAAAAGGTACTGAAAATTAGGCAGCACGCGCTGTCCTTTTCTCGCTGTTCTGAAAAACCCGAAGGGTATATCCAAACACAGCAGCGTCAAAGACGCCGTCCTCGACCGCCGGGAAGTGGATAGAAAATTGGCGTTCCTGGTGAGAGAGCTAAGAAACGACTCAGAAGATCACTTCAGGTGTTTCCGCATGCCGTGGAAAAATTTACTACCATACTGAGTCAGAAGTGCCCACAGCTTAATCTGTGTTGCCCACATTTTCGTCCATATTTTCGAAACAAATGGCCACCGGTCTCAAACTACGGTGCCGTGTTGGTCTTTGAAGAATATTTCCATGATGATGTGGTGACGGGCATATCAGCTACTCCCATTTCCTTGCTTCTTTGTCCATTTTGGCACCCAAAACGATTGGACTCGCCGCACCGCCTGCCCACTGCCCAGTCTGCGACGGCATCGACTGGGAACTTGGATTTTTGAAATTTGTGGTCGATTCCGTTCCCAGCGGCACCGAGTGTTTCTTGTATCTGCCTTTCTATTTAATGTTTGTTCACAACAGCATCACGTGATAAGATAAAGCGCATACCATAAACCATTTATAGCTGTAATATATATGCCACTTTCCGCCGGGAGCGGACGAGGAAATGCCCAAACAAAGATATTCTCAGCCAATATGCCATAAATTATACGTGTATGTATAGTGTTAAACATAAAAATGGCAACTGTCCTCGATTTAAAACAAATCAAAACCTTTTGGAGAGTATTTTACCTGTTCAGTGTTCCAGTCGGAATCACTGGCCACGCTCTCAAAATTTGACCTTGAAAATAGGTTTCAGGGTCAAATAAAAACCGGAAGAAATTTTAGAAAATGCGAATTGCAAAACATCGCAGTATTTCGTCCTCATCACAACGATATGCAGTTCTTGAAAATGTGATAATTCGTTATTGAAATGATACACGTTATCTCGCCAAGGGTTTGGCGAAAAATCACCAAATTAAAAAATTCAATTGTTCTAGTGTAGAAACTGCTCGTCAGAGGGAGATGAGAAATGTAAATTTGACATCCTCCTCAAATAACCCTCTGGTCAAAATTTCGTTACAATTTGAGACTATGGTGTGTTACCCCCTGATCGATCTCGCGTGGAATGCCCCGAGTAGGAAGTCGGTCGCGGCCGGCGTGCGCAGGACGATTTCCGATCATTGTTGGGTTCAGATGTGGCGGCGGCCAGACAGGCACCGGCGGGTCGTCGACAGTCGGCGTCTGAGACCCAGTCTCGGATTGGCTGGCCGCCGATGGCGTTCAGAAGCTGACAGGGGAAAGGGGAGGCTCAGGCGGCGGTCTGCCGTCTGACTAGACCTGACAGACGAACAGGCAGATCAGGTGGCGGTCTTCCGTCGGGCCAGACTTGGCAGGGAACAGACGGGTGAGGTGGTGGTCTTCCGTCTGACGGAGGCGACTTATGTGACCGGTTGCGGCCGTCTGGGCCGCGCGCGGCCGCGCTCGGCGGCGGTCCGCGGCCGGCCGTCTGCAGGCGCCGCCCGCTACATTCCCGCAAGGTTCGGCCGGCTGGCCGGCTAGCGGTTTTTGCGCCGCTCGGCGGCCGCCGGAGCCGCGGCGGAGCGCCCTCTGTCGGTCCGAGCGAGGCGTGGTTCAGTGCGGTGGCGGAGGCGGCGGCCTGGCCAGCAGAAGTGTGGTCATGTGGATGGCGCGCCGCTGCCAGTCGGATTGCGTGAGTAGCTCGGCCAGACGTGACGAGCTGCCGGCCGGTGGTGTTGGTAGGCCGGGTCGAGCCGCCGGCTGGCAGTGTTGGTAGGCCGCACCAGCCGGGGCAGGGCGTCGGCTCGGCTACAGCGGCGCGGTGGTCTTCTGGACAGCTCAGCCGCAGCCGGCCGGCATGTGATGAGGACCGCCTTTTGGTTGCAAGCGAAGGTTATTCTGCCTGTTTTTCGAGGTTCATCTGGGCGCCTACCAGGCCGGGAGTGGTGAGGCAATGGCCGCCGGCCGAGGGTGCTTTGTATTCGGCCGCCTACTGGCTGCACCCATCTGCGGACGTGACCCGGGCAGAGGCGCGTGTTAACAGCGCTGAGTCAGCGCTGGTCTGCAGCCGGCCGCTGGGGCCCGCGTGTCTGCTCCGGTCTCGGGGCGGCACAGTGGTCGGGGGGGAGGATGTCGACCGGCTGCTCGGGTCGTCTGTTCGCCTGTGACTGTCTCGGAGGCCCAGTGTCCAAGCGGGCCACTCAGGTCGTGCACATCCTTGTGGCCGTCTCGGGAACCCGAGCCTTGTTTCGGAATATGTTTTTGTTCGGCAAAGACCGAAAACCCACCTCTGACTGGTTGGTGGACGTCATAACCCTGCACAACGTACATGGTCTGGAACCATGCCATTTGCTGGTGTATGCGGTGAACAGCCACCCTGGTACAGGAGTCCGGTATCCCGGCAGGCCGGATGTGAGTCTTGTCGAGGGTGCGGCGGCGGCGGTCTCGCCGGGGTTCAGTCAGCGTCTACTGGATCAGCGGCTCGCATCCCGCCGAGGCCGCGCCGGCGGGGTGTCGCGGCGGATCGTAACCTTCCTGCTCGCTGTCCCCTCGCCTCGTCGGCGGGCACTGTGTCGTGGCCGAACAGTCAGGACAGGACAGCGGGAGCCGCCCAAAATTGCCGCCGTCCACGACCGGCCGGAAGTGGACTCAGACTTGCGCCCGGCTGTCGGCGCCGGGCCGGGGCAGGGTACCTTTCACGTCCAATTTGTGCGCCGACAGTGACATTGTGTCGGCGCGGGATCACCACCCGTCCTCACGGGGTAAGACTTCGTCTGCTCATCGACTGGCAGCGGTGACGCCATGGCTCAACGTTCAGCTGTTGGGTGTCAGGCTGCCTTTAGTCTCGGTATCTTTGCATGAGGTCTTTCTGGTGCCGTGTGACCAGTTCGGAATCGCCGAGCCGGGCAGAAGCGTTTGCAGCGTGTCTGTTGAGTCGGCGCGGACATAGACCGGACGGACCGGTGGCATGTGTGAGCAGGCCTGCCGCCGGCGGTGGCCGGTCGGAACTCGCCAGACGGACAGACGCCCTGTGGCGCCCCCCTGGCTGTCGGCTGACGGTGAATGCTCACCGTCCTGCTGACGGCATCGTAACGGGTCTCCCATCGACGTCTGCCGCCGGCTGGTCGTGCTTCCGTCAGTCCCTGATCAGCTGGTTGTCTCCCTGGATCCGTGACCAGCTGCTCTGTCTCCCTCGGTGCCTGGTCATGTAGTCTTTGTGTCTTGGTCCCTGATCAGCTGGTCCGTGTTTCTGTCGTGGTGTCTCACCAGCTGGAGCTGCTGATTCCTCCTCCATGCATATTAATGTGTATGTTAATGCTGTTGGTGTTGATTGGTGGTCATGGTGTTGTCACGTCTCCTGCTTGAGAATGGTGAAGTAGTCGATGTTCTTCGCTGTATGGATCCGTGATTTCCGAAATGAATTTGGCTCTACCGATTTCCGTTTTCCATGGACCCATATTGGTATCTGTCATGTGCTGCCCCACATAGATGGATCGCACCGTCAAGTAAGTCATCGTCGACACGTGGCGTGGCAAGAAAACTCTTAGCGGCTCCTGTGCCACTGCCCCCGCCCCCTCTCCCCCCGCTGCTCTGTCGCGATGGAGGATGAATCCCGTCGTGCTCTGGCCGTGACACTGTTTCATCTTTGCCGCTCACTTGATCTGTGTCGGATACATGACTGCCTCATGTCTTACTTGCGTTGGGTGTCGGTCTGCTTTACGTCTGATACCGCCTGATCCATGTCGGGGCGGTGTCTGATGTTGTTCCTCTCTATGTGCGGTGTCTTGCATTGGTCCTGTCTGTGCCCTGTTTGGCTTTGGTTCACTCTGTGCCTTGTCCGACGCTGGGCCGCTCCGTGTGTGTGGGGGGGGGCGTGGACGCGCGCGTGACGGTGGGGTGTCTGGCTGTCCGACAGACACGCTCGGACAGCGGTGAGCTGAAGACGCTCGGGTCGGGCGTTCCGCGGCCCCGCTCCTTGCTGCGCCGCCGCCAGGGCGCGATCGGTTACCACTCGGAGGGCTACTTCTCCTCGGATCAAGACGTGGACAACACGACCTCGGCCGGCTCCAGAGGTGAGTCGGCGGCTCACTGGCGTCGTCCAGTTGTGCCGCGCACATGTGTCGGTCGCTGCTCCACACTGGCCGTGACCCCGGAATCTTTGTGTCCCCCGTGATCACCCTGGCTCTGTGGGCCTACCGATCCGCGGGGGAAGGACTCAGCGCGCGGCGTGCCTCTGCAGTCTGCAGTGCTCGCTAGTTTCGGGGCGGCAGGGTGCAGACCGTGTTATCGTTTCCACCGTGAGCAGACCGCTGCGCCGGCTCTGACAGCACGTCGGACGCGCTAATTGGTGGTGTGGTCTCAGTGGCAGACCCAAGGGTCGGATCGGGTCCGGGAGACCGCCGACGGGCACTGACCGGGCACATTGGCTCGGTTTCGAAATAATTTATCGATGGCATTTCTTTGTCATTCCACCTCCGAAGTAGGTCAGTGAGGGTCCCGTTATCTGTAGTTTAGGTACAGTTGTGGGGCTGAATCGTCACAGGAGAGTGTATCTGATGACGACAGAGAAGTCTGTTTCTGTTTTTACGCCTCTTTCTCTCAACACGTCTCTCAGGCTGCCCTCCGTTGGAGCGCGGCGGGTCGAAATTTGACTGGCAGGTTGCTGCTGAAAGCCGAGCGGCTGTCTGTGATCCGTGCCGAGACACTGACGATTATCGACGGCCGGCGGGGTGCTGGCCGGGCCGGCCGGGCCGCCGCCCTGTTTCGTGTTGTCGATTGGCGTTGGGCGGCGATGACGCGGCGTCCAGGTGCGGCGCCGCTCCGCTCCACTCCGTCCGCAGCGGAGGCGAGGCGCGCCTCACACCTGTCGGCCGCCCACGCCTCAGTTGGCCGCAGCCAGCTCGCTCTCACTGCTCTTTCCACCTCTGCCGCCACAGACAGCAAACGGAAGCCGGGCGCGGCGGCTCGGCCTTCGGCGCTAGTGCGCACGCCGTCGCCGCGCGGCGCCGCCGGCTCGCGGCTGACTGTGCGGCGCGCCACCGTCACTCGCGCGCCGGCCGCCGGCTCCCTCAAAAAGTCGGCCACCGTCGGCGCCATGTCGGCGGCGGCAGCGGCGGCGACGCGGCCGGCTGCGCCGCGTGCTGGCGGCAGCGAGGATGCTCCGGACGATGTCAGCGAGGCCGGCACGTACACGATCGAGAACGAGCCCGACCAAGAGGACGCGGCGCGACAGGTGGAGGAGGCGTTCAGCGGCCTGGATGCTTACGACGAGTCGGCCGTCATTGACCGGCCCAGCGGCGGCGAGAGCAGCAGCAAGGAGGGCAGTCCGGACCGCGACACTGAGGCCTCTTCCAAGGTAGGCTGGCAACCGCCTCTAGATCAGATATTGTCACGGGGAGGCCAGCCAGCACTGGGAGACGTGACATTCTCCAAGGGAGGCTGACCCACTCTGGGAGAGGCCTTGTCCAATCGAGACCGGACCATACTGGGAGGCGTGTCTTAGTCTAAGGGAGGCCAGCAAACACTGAGACGCGACGTGTCCAGGGGACCGTATTTTTAAGCTGATGCTCGTGCATTTTACCAGTTATTTGATTTGTCCTCTTCGGACCACACTCTTGTGCCGAACAGCCTGGTGTTACAGATTCGCAGTTTGTTGGTCCGGCCAGGTTGTGTTTCAGAATTGTTTCAACGTGAGAGGGTGCGAAACTCCGTGATGGGTTCGCTACTCACAGCGGTTTGGCAGCATCCCCTGAAAGTCGCGTGGTGTTATTTTCACGCCATCTTGCCACGGCAGCGCTTGGCCTGAGGATAGCTGTGGGACGGTTTTCGGCGCAGTCCGATTCCGCTGACTGTTCCAGCCGCCATAAAACGTTGCCCGCCATCCCGTGCCGGGCAGTTGATGTGGCGGTGCCGGCGGGCGGCCGGCCCCTGACCTCTGCCGTTCCCCGCCGCAGCCGTCAGCCTACAGCTCCGGCTCCAACTGGATCGAACAGTGGGCAGCCGAGGTCACCAAACACAACCAGGAGAACTTGAAAAAGGCCGGCCAGAAGACGTCCGGCGCAGGTTGGTGGCACGGCCGCGCCGCCGGTCTGCCCGAGACGACGCGGAGGCTGCCGATGTGTGGCCATCAGTGTGGTTTGCTGCGCGGCCACAGTCTGTCGTTTGCCGTGGCTGGTCGGCGGTGTCGGGCAGAGTGCGGCCCGTCACGGACGCCCTCTCCGCCGGCAGGAACGTCCACGAAGCCGCCGACGGGCAGCTCCAGCCCGTGGTCGCGGCACACGCTGAGTCCGGACGGCGGCGGCGGCGGCGGCCGGCCGCGCAGAAAGTTGCCCACTCCTCCGGGCCTGAGCCGCTCCCCGGTCACCGGCGCAGGAGACAAGGTCAGGGGGCGCTCAGCGGCGGCTGCCACCGCGGCACTGTATTGCGGGAAACACCGGATGTATCGGCCTGCACCACACTCAGCGTCTTACAGCAGATCTGCATGTTTCTAAACCAGCGTATGCTGGCCTCATTGGCTTCTTCGTTTTTCCGCCACTTTGTGCACACCAAGGTTCACCTTTGTACTTTGCCTCAGCCATCACCTCTATCTGCCCTACCGCACGTCTGCGCCTACTACCTCACACACATGCATGCTGTTTCACTACACTGCACTAGCGGTCATCCCCACCTACAGCTAAGCGATGCCCGCTGTTGGTTCTCCGTCCCTGCCCGTATCATCTGGCGGGACCACGCCCTACCTGTCACAGGGTCAAGGTCATCCTGTCCCCGACTGTGGCAGTGCCGTCTGCCAGGGCGACGCCCCCGCTGAATCGGGAATCGATGGCGTTTGGGCTGCCGGCGGTGACACCCATATGCATTGTGGCTCGGCTGGCTCCGGGCCAGGCTGACCGTGGCTGTGAATGGGCCCCGGACCAACGGACCGCCCACCGGTCCAGGTCCTCTGCCTGGACCAACGGACCGGCCACCCAGGTCCTCTGCCCGGACCAACGGACTGGCCACCCAGGTCCTCTGCCCGGACCAACGGACCGGCCACCCAGGTCCTCTGCCTGGACCAACGGACCGGCCACCGGTCCAGGTCCTCTGCCCGGACCAACGGACCGGCCACCCAGGTCCTCTGCCCGGACCAACGGACCGGCCACCGGTCCAGGTCCTCTGCCCGGACCAACGGACCGGCCGCCGGTCCAGGTCCTCTGCCCGGACCAACGGACCGGCCACCCAGGTCCTCTGCCCGGACCAACGGACCGGCCACCGGTCCAGGTCCTCTGCCCGGACCAACGGACCGGCCGCCGGTCCAGGTCCTCTGCCCGGACCAACGGACCGGCCACCCAGGTCCTCTGCCCGGACCAACGGGCCGGCCACCGGTCCAGCTCCTCTGCCCGGACCAACGGACCGGCCGCCGGTCCAGGCCCTCTGCCCGGACCAACGGACCGGCTACCCAGGTCCTCTGCCGGGACCAACGGACCGGCCACCGGTCCAGGTCCTCTGCCCGGACCAACGGGCCGGCCACCGGTCCAGCTCCTCTGCCCGGACCAACGGACCGGCCACCCAGGTCCTCTGCCGGGACCAACGGACCGGCCGCCGGTCCAGGTCCTCTGCCTGGACCAACGGACCGGCCACCCAGGTCCTCTGCCCGGACCAACGGACCGGCCACCGGTCCAGGTCCTCTGCCCGGACCAACGGACCGGCCACCGGTCCAGGTCCTCTGCCC
Organism: Capitulum mitella; assembly: GCA_030062745.1. Classification (NCBI taxonomy): domain Eukaryota; kingdom Metazoa; phylum Arthropoda; class Thecostraca; order Pollicipedomorpha; family Pollicipedidae; genus Capitulum; species Capitulum mitella. Next base: position 15,442,871 of record CP099845.1, read on the forward strand.
GGACCAACGGACCGGCCACCGGTCCAGGTCCTCTGCCTGGACCAACGGACCGGCCACCCAGGTCCTCTGCCCGGACCAACGGACCGGCCACCGGTCCAGGTCCTCTGCCCGGACCAACGGACCGGCCACCGGTCCAGGTCCTCTGCCTGGACCAACGGACCGGCCACCCAGGTCCTCTGCCCGGACCAACGGACCGGCCACCGGTCCAGGTCCTCTGCCCGGACCAACGGACCGGCCACCGGTCCAGGTCCTCTGCCCGGACCAACGGACCGGCCACCGGTCCAGGTCCTCTGCCTGGACCAACGGACCGGCCACCCAGGTCCTCTGCCCGGACCAACGGACCGGCCACCGGTCCAGGTCCTCTGCCCGGACTAACGGACCGGCCGCCGGTCCAGGTCCTCTGCCCGGACCAACGGACCGGCCACCCAGGTCCTCTGCCGGGACCAACGGGCCGGCCACCGGTCCAGCTCCTCTGCCCGGACCAACGGACCGGCCGCCGGTCCAGGCCCTCTGCCCGGACCAACGGACCGGCCACCCAGGTCCTCTGCCCGGACCAACGGACCGGCCACCGGTCCAGGTCCTCTGCCCGGACCAACGGGCCGGCCACCGGTCCAGCTCCTCTGCCCGGACCAACGGACCGGCCGCCGGTCCAGGCCCTCTGCCCGGACCAACGGACCGGCCACCGGTCCAGGCCCTCTGCCCGGACCAACGGACCGGCCACCCAGGTCCTCTGCCCGGACCAACGGACCGGCCACCGGTCCAGGTCCTCTGCCCGGACCACCGGACCGGCCGCCGGTCCAGCTCCTCTGCCCGGACCAGAAGCCGCGTGACGTCCCTGTGACGTGACGAGTGGTGTCCGCGGAGTTCGTGGGTCTGATCGGGACCGGAGAGCGATTGATCGGGATCCCAGGATCGTGAGGTGTTTTAAAACTCCCGTAGTTTCTTTTGCACTTTTACAAACTCTTCAACTTTATTCGTTGTGTCTGCTGAACAGACCCAAAGATTGACGGTTATTTTGCCTCCGTACTTTCAGCTCTTCGTTTTTTTTTCTCGTTCAACATCATTCACGGTTACATGCTGCATTCACAACTTGTGAATGCAGACCTACCAGTTGTCTGAGTCTGTCCTGTTATATGCACTTCTGCATTCGATAGACATCTCCGGGCCGGTCGGGAGCCCTGTCCACCAGTCTGGACACGGAGTCGTACCTGCGCACCACTGAGGACGTCATGTCAGCACTGCAGGCTCGCATCGACGCCTCGCACGGCGGCGGCGACTCGGACTCGGACTCGTCCAGTGACGGCAGCGAGCCGGCCGAGCCGGCCGCGCCAGCCACCACCAAACCGAGCACGCCAGCCGGCGTCGGTACCGAGTTCAAGTTTAACCGTGCCCTGAGGTGAGTAGCGGCGGTCCTCAGATGGGCCTGGCCCTCCCGGGACTGTGGTCAGTCACGATCTGGGGAGAGATAAGCCTGTATGGAGTATGGTGTTCAACGGCCGACCGTTGCATGGGCATGCCCGCCCTGGACTCACCTCGCCGCCATGACCGTTATCTCCGTCCTTCGCTGGCGTGTCAGCTCGGTCTGGATATCTGAGTCTGGCTGCTTACCCTTTTCTTCCGTGTCTACGTCAGTCTGCGGCGGGCTCGGCTCGGTCTGGACGGCAACAGTACGTCCGGCTCCTCCAAGCGGCCGACACCATCGCCGGCCCGTCCATCCAGCGGCAGCAGCCGTAAATTGTCCGACTCGGATTCGACCAAGGCGGCCGGGTTCGCCCGCTCCGACGGGGGCCGATTTAGCCTGCGCATGGCCAACGGCAACACTAAGGTGAGCTGCGCTTGGCCGCTGACCGTGGGCCGTTGTGGATCGGCGTGTATGTGCCGACGTAGGATGTCTGTCAAGACAGCCCGAAGTCCGCCCACGCTCAGCCGACGGTCACCCCATAGAAGAGGCGGTCACCCCATAGAAGAGGCCCCCACAAAAGCGCCCTAAACATAACATATCACGCATCTGGATGCGTTGAACACCATGGTGCAATCCAATGCTCGGTGCATCCAGTAGTTTGTCCGACAGAGCCAGTTAGCCAGTGACCAGCATGGATTCTCACATATGTACTAAATACGGTTTGTCATCCTTTCAACTGAATCGTCTGCTAGCCGGTTTCATTAATACCCTTTTCTGACTGATGACCACGTAACTTTTCGAGTAATAAGCAAATCAGTTCTCAGCCCACGCCCAGCCCACGTTCAGCCCTTAGAAGCAACCCCTTCAAAAGCGATCAAAGCTTAATATATTGAACATTTCGACCAGCTGAACACAGTGGTAGGCTCCAGTGCTCGGTGCATCCAGTAGTTTGGCGTCCAAGACCAAGAATCAGTTAACATCGATTCCCAAATATGAACCCAGTGGGACGTGCTATATGTTCAAACCCATCCTCTGCCATTTGAGCTCAAAACTACCCTTCGTTATATGCCTCAACTTCTCGAGCCACACGCATATAGATTCGGTTTTCCCCCAATGCGTTGTTTTCCATAGGCATTTAGCATTGGGGGCAACGGGTGTGATTTGGCTGGCTTCTACAATTTTTGTTATGTCTGGTGTGTGGGTACCCATGTTGAAGACACGTGACCTGACAGGCGAATTTCTCGGGTGCATTGATATTCTCACCCATCACCGGTGGTGAGAATTTCTCCCCAAAGTTCAGATCCGACTGAATGCGGTAAAGTGGCATCTCAAACCACTCCCCGAGTCAAGCTAGGCTCAAAACTACCTTTTTTAATTTACATCTCGGTTTTCCACCTAATGCTTTATTTTACATAATATTCGACTTTGGGAGCAACAGGCGGATTTTGGCCGGCATCTCCGCCTCCATTTTCTTTTCCTTTCTTTTTTTGTTATTTTTGGTGTATGAACAGCTATATCGGACGAACAGCTATATCGGACACATGGCCTGGCTGGTAAATTTCCTGGGTACACTGATATTCCCACCTATCAGAAAGGTGAGAATTTCTCGCCAAAACTTGGATCCGACTAAATGTGGTCAAGCAGCATCTGATATGATTTCCCGTGTGAAGCTGAACTCAGAACTACCTTTGTAAAATTTCTGTCTCAGCAGGTTTTCGAGTTACATGGATATGCATTCGGTTTTTCACCTTATGCCTTATTTTCAATAGGTTTTTAGCAGTGGGGGCAAAAGTCGTGATTTCGCCGGCCTTTACGACTTGTCTTATTTTTGGTGCATGCCTGCGCATATGGAAAACACATGATCTGGCAAGAAAATTTACCATGTGCAATAATATTAATGATGACCCATTAAAGGGAGTGAGAATTCCTCACCGAAATGCAGAATGAACTGAATATGGTCATGTCGCATCTCAAACGACTCAGCGTGTCAAATTGAGCTTAAAACTACCCTTTTAAGCTAATGTTGTTAATTTTTCGAGTCACATGCATATGGGTTGGATTTTGTATTTACGTATTCGTATTTGCTTGTATTTGCAGTTTGAGATTGTCCTCAACAACAATATTTATTAATCCCAGTGTGATGTGGTACACGGATGGAAACACACCAACACACTAAAAACAGCCATCCGCATGTCACATGCGGGTTACAAAGCTAGTTGCACCGGTTGAGTTGTGTGCAGGAGCCAGCATTCGGCGTTTCAAGACGGGCTAGGAACTCTGCTGTCTCAGTGAGATTATGTCATTTGGCTGCCGGTTTTACAGCGTGTGCGCTCTCCAGCAGTAACGTCTCCTCCCCGCCTCGGTTCTAGACCGTGACATGTACACCTGTACAGCAGCCCGTCCTGCCCAGTACTGCACTACTCGGACGGAGGTCGGCTGCAGTCGAGTCGGCTTCCTGCTGTCTAAGACTTGCGGATAAAACACAGGGTACAAATTTCGGCCAACTCGTGGGCCCACAGTCTGCCCAATTTCTCAAACAGGTCCCAGATACGGGAGGAGAATATTTGACCCTATGTTCTTTTAACAAATTTGTCGTTGAGAATGATTTGACTGGCCCTACGATGTTTCTTGGCGTGAAGTAGAGCTCTTCATGGGTCCGGCTTTCTTACCCAACCCAACCCGAACTTAAAATGGCATACCGTGACGCGAAACCTGTCCATTGCATTTTCGATTCGGCATTTGAAAAAATAGCGCCGAAATTATTGCCATAAAACTAAATTTCGACGTTTGACCTTGACTGAACCTTGTGAAGTGACCTCAGATGAACAAAATTGTATTTGCACGTTGTCCAGCTATTAAGCTATATAAAGTGGTAAGTTCTTTCTTAACACGCCATTTTTGGGAGTCATTTTCCTTTTACCCTCAACAGGGCCAAACATAGCCTGAGGTGCATCCCAAAACGTTACTTGGCTCCGCCCCTGAGGAAAATAGAATTACCCAATTTTGTCACAGTACGTAGAAAGAATAGCTACGGAAAGTGACGAAGTTTCGTGAAGCTGCGCCAAAAATCCTGAAATTGGTAAGCAGAAAGTCCAAGGGATTCAGCCCCCTGCCGGGAATAGGGTTAAGCTTTCAGCATTTCTGAAGGGGTTGCATCTGTGGGCCGGTCGTGAGCTGGGCGTGGCTGAGAACTAATTTGCTTATAACTCAAAAAGTTACGTGGTCATCAGTCAGAAAAAGGTATTACGGAACCCGGCTGGCAAAGACGATTCATTAGAATATATGACAAACCGTATTTAGTACATATTTCAGAATCCATGCTGGTCATCCAACTGGCCCTGTCGGACAAACTACAGGATGCACCGATCATTGGATCGCACCATGATGTTCAATTCGTCGACATGCACAGTGTATTGTGTTTTGGATATTTTTGAAAGGGTTGCTCGAATGGGCTGTCCACAGGTTAAGTGTGTTGTAACAGCACGTGCTGACCGTGGACAGACATCGCTGCGGCACCGGCAGAGAATACCAGGGCGGGCGTGCCACTCACGTCGCGTGAGACCCCTGACGAGAGGCAGAGCCTCGCCGTGGTGCTGAGTGAGCTGACGTCACGTCGATGAAAACTGTGGCGCCGCTACCGGCCAAGGCTCTGACGTTATTCTGGCGCAGAGTGACCGTGATGCTGTTCTGTTTTGTCACCGATAGGACCCGTGATGCTGTTTTGTTTCGTTACAGACTCCGGTGTCGTCCCGCGCGCCGGCCGGGAAGAAGCCGGCAGCGGCAGCGGTGGCGACGTCGGCGGTGGCCCGCACAGTGAGCGGCGGACCTCGCGCTGCCGCTCTGGCTGCGCAGGCTTCCCGCGACCAGGAGATGGCCAACTGGAAACGGCGCAAAAACTACGACCCGTTGAAGGCGGCGCGCGAGGATCGCAAGAAGAAGCTGGAGCCCCGCTGTAGTGGCTCCCAGAGTGATTCGGCCTGGTGAGGGAGGCTTGCCGGACTGGGCCGGTCCGCGCCGACCTACTGTTCAGTGGTACAGTGTGCCTGTAACAACGGTGTATTATCAGTAATATTAAGGAAGCGCAACTGTTAGCTTATCAGAAGTGTTTATCCGTAGTTGTGTTGATAATGTTGGTTCTTTATGGCGATGCTGAAGTGGCACATAGGAGCGGTGTTCCGTACTGTCGGTAGCTGGTGGTGCTGTGCGCTCTCTGCTTGTGGGCCGCCATTCACCGGACCTGGGGATGTGTGTTGCCGACAGTCGAGCCGGCGCGCCGCTCCGCTCGGCGTCTTTCCACGGCACGGACGGGTTCGGGGCGTCGCTGCTGCGGCGCGGTACATTCGCCACATCGGAGGACGAGGCGGCGGGCCGCCGGCGCTCGCCACTGGTCAGCGCTCGCTCTGTGGTGGCGCCGCTGCCGCCGCGCGCCGTCGGGCCCGCCGCCGATGACAGCGACGTCTCTGAGGTGTTCCACGACGGAGCCTCGGCCACTTCCTCCACACGCAAGGTGAATAGCGCGGCGGCATCGACCCAGCCGGCATGCGGTGTGGGACACTGCTTCCGCCTGCCGGACCCACCAGCTCAGCCGCCGGGCGCGCACTGTCTCACTGCACCTGTCCCACTGTCCGGCCCCGGCGCCGGCTGTGGTGTGTGGCCACCGCCTGGCCTGCCTGGCCGCGGCGGCGGCGGCGCCGGTGACGGTGACAGCTCGTAGGCGCCAGTATTAGCGGCTCGGTAGTCGGCCAGTGCTCGCGGGTTGTGCGTGCTGGGCGTTGTACAGTCTTGGGGCGATCTCGGTGTCGGCTCTCGCGCCCATCTTTCCTTTTGTCGTCGCACGTTGACGTTGCGCGCTCGTGTAACCGATCTGACGACTTGTGTTTGCGCCCGCTGCCACTAGGTGTCTCTGGACGGTTCGCACCGATCGCGCGGCGTCTCGCCGCTCTTCCGCGGCCAAGCGTCCTCGTCACTTAGAAACAAGGTCAAACTGGAGGTACGGTACTGGGCGCCAGGCCGACTGCTATGAAACTCCTTGCCCTGACTAGGACTCTCCTCCCATATCTAACCCCGTCCCCTCAACAAGAACGCCATCTTTCCGGCGGTGCTTGCATGTATGCGCATGGACCGGAGACGCTTGCGGTTGGTGCGGTCTGGTCTGTTTTGGTCCGTCGTGAGCGTGTTACGGTGACTGTTGAATCCCCTGCACGATTCTGCACGTTGGGGGTAGTGACGCTGCACGCTCCGAGAAGTACGGTTACACCCTCTGCCCCAGTCAGGCTCGATCATATGGGGTCTGCGGGGCGCCGTACTGCTCGCTGGAAGCCCGTCGGGCCGCTGTAACACCTCTGGAGTGCAGTGGCGGCGTAGTGGTTTCGCCATCGGTGCGTCGGATGGCAGCGGCCGGGCGCGCAGCGGAGAGTACGATCGTGTGGTCTGCTGTAAGCCGGATGGTGTTCCTCCTAGCTGAGCTGACTGGTGCCATTTGGTTACAGGCGCTGGATAATCTGGTCATCTCGACGATACACACCCTCTCCAGCAAAATCCGAGGCAACTCTGAATCTCTCGTCTCCAAGCTGAAGTGAGTTTCGGCATCGAACAGGTTGAAATGCGATCAGCATTGTCTACAGGGTCATGCTAAATATCGTCTACTTTAGGGTGCCCTCAGCCATAAAATACTTGTTCCTATGCAGTTTCAATTCACACTTTCAGAATGCTTCTAGATTCTGCCCCTGGTATGGCTTAAGGTTCGTTTACATGTCAACCTCTTGTCCGTGCGCTTTGGTCACGTATATGCAATTTTGTTGTCTGTCGTTTTTCCATCACAGGCTATACGCCTTATGGCCGGCTGAGATATGACACCCATGGTCTGTGCTCAGGTGTTAATATAGTGCGTGACCGACTGTAGTATGACACACGTGGTCCGTTTTCGGGTGTCAGTTTAGCGTGTGGCCGGCTATGGTATGACACCCATGGTCTGCTCAGGTGTTAATATAGCGTATGACCGGCTGTGGTATGACACCCGCGGTCCGTTCTCAGGCGTCAGTTTAGCATATGACCGGTCGTGGTTTGACACCTCCACCGTTTTTGCTCACGTGTCGTTTCGTCGTATGGTTGGCCCGGTTTGGTACCCACGGTTTGTACTCAGGTGCCAGTTCGACGAGTCGGACGTGCGACACACCCTGCTGGACGACGTGCTGACCACGCTGACGACCGACGCTCCGGGCGCCTCAAAGACCGCCTCCCGGGACCTGGCCGGTATCCTGAAGAACATGCGGAAGGTGGAGCAAGCCGTCCAAGGTGAGACGGCCGGGGATGGAACAGCGTTACCTGCTGCCAAAAATAACCGCCGACCTTTATCGGCCGGGAGAACCGTGACACTGTCACCGACATTATCACTGACATTACCATCCTCTTCAAAAAGTTCTCGAACACCCTCATGGAAAAAGACAAAAGCCATCCGTGACATAGTCACGAAGAACATCAAACCCGTCCAGACTTACCACAAGATTCGATTCATCATCATGTCATAAAACACCTAAGACGTACAGTACTCTCGTTATCCGTTCTCGTTATCCGTAACAGTACATTCAAACCCACAACACTTCAACAGACCGATGTAGTATACCGTTTCAGACGTCCTGCCGGGGACTGTGCAACCCGCAACGTGTTACATCGGTCACACCACTGCCACTCTCAGCCGCCGCTCCACAGTGCAACTTCTGGAGAGCAGTCTGACAGCGTTTGACCAGGGCCATGCTGACGAACAACACTGCCATCCTCCTAACGTGTCACGACAAACGTCGGCTGACAGTTGTTGAGACAATATACACCGGAGGCCACACATCAGTTAACGCACAGAACAAAACACATACATACCTGGCTCTGAACGACAGACTTCAGCGGTATAATTTTGCATGCGTATGTATTTAATATACCAATATAAAATTGGTGACCTGCCTATGGTGACCTGAGTGATCATTGTGGAGATGTCTCGATATTCTTTTCTTGTGAATGCGCTATAATTCGATTACTAAAGATGACCCATGGAGGTCGAAATGTTCAAATGCAGCATGGACATCATGGCTGGTCCTGTTTTTTTTTTGTTATTTGTTAACAAATTGCTTTTTACTATACCTGCCATTGCCCTGAATGTGTTTGTTCTTGTCTTTATGTTTAATTCTTTTGGCAATTTGCGTCATAATGTGTCGGCTAACAGCGAAAAGTCGTAAGAAAACTTGAAAATGTGTACAGAATGTCTATGAAAACGAAATACTGCTTGGCTACAAGTGTATATATGTGTGTAGTGTATATATATATATATATATATATGTGTGTGTGTGTGTGTTATATATATATATATATATATATATATATATATATATATATATATATATATATATATATATATATATATATATATGTTAGCCCTATTCCCGGAGGGCTAGACGGTATGGCCAATGCTCGGCAGGGGGCGGATTCGCCCCTCCCCTTTGAGATCTCGAGAACTACATATCCGATTTCATGGCAACAAACGCCAATCGATTTTCCATGATGTAAACTACATTTTCTAAAAAGAAATTCTCAAACTTTCGAAATGGGTGGATACAGGAAGGGGCAAAAAAGTCAAAATGGGGTTATTTTTGAGCTTATTACAATTCTGTTGTTGACAGACTGATTTTGATAAAATTGGCAGGAATCGAGAGATTATAAATAAGACTTTTGCCATAAGTCCATACGTTTGAAATTTTGGGGAAATTCGTAGTCGTTCACGGGGTTTTAAAAATAAGAGGAGTGGTTTTTCAGAAACTGAGTTTTCAGGAAAGCTAAAAAGACTTTTTTACCTTCTGTTAGTCATGTTACGCTGAAGGAGTACAAATCGTATTACAGTGTTTGCATAATGTTAGCATAGGCGGTGCCAGAGACAGAAAAACGGAACTGTCATGGTCACATGTTCATCAGGCCAGCTTATGACCTTTGACCTTAAATGACCTTCATTGACCTTAGAGTCGCTTGGAATGATTTTTTACGCATTTCATATTATATGGAAACGTTTCCAGTCATTTGAATTCACTGTTTCTAAAATTCTATTTTACAGCTGTTGTGATATGGGGTGCGCGCAATGACATTTCAGGTCATAGCTCCGTGACCCAACCTGATACCAAGCTGAAACCTGGTACACAAGTAGGGGTACCCGTCTACGTTATATATATTCCGGGTTTGGCATTTGCAAAATAGTGCCAGAATTTTTATTATGAAACGATATTTTGACTTTTGACCTTTACCGGACCTTGTGAATTGACCTCGGACCAACAAAATTGTATTTGTATGTTGCCCAACTATTTAGCTACACTTCCATACAGATTTTTAAGTTCTAAATTAAAAACGCCATTTTTGGCAGTAATTTTCCTTTTACTCTCAGCAGAGCCAAAAATGTCCTGAGATGACTCCTAAAAACGTTGCCTGGCTCCGCTCTTGAGCAAAATAGATTTACAAAATTTTGTCGCAGTACTTAGAAAGAATAGCTAGGAAAAGCCACCAAGTTTCGTGAAGCTGCGTCAAAAACCCTGGAATTGTCAAGCAAAAAACCCAGGGGGGCGGTTTCGGCCCCCCTGCAGGGAGTAGGGTTAAGGAAACCAGTTGTCAGGGTGGATGCTTGGCCCCTATGTATTAATTATTTGCCACAAATTTAATACCAGTTTATTTTCCGGCAGTGAGAAAATATTACGAAAGCAACAGATTTACGTTTTGCCGTGAAATTGAAGAACTTGTAACGAAAAACCGTGAAAAGTGACAATTCTTCAAAAAACCGAAATTTTCAGTCGCTTTGCGCACGATCCCTAAAGAGGCTGTATTATGATAAAACTGATGTCATTATTGTTGTAGTGAACCGAAGAATGGAAAACTGAAGCATTTGAGTTTCAAAAACTGGTGAAAAGTGAGTAATCGAAGTGAGCAATAACAGCTGGATTTGGTCTGTCCCTGAACAGTGTAGCCCGCAGCAGCTGAGCAGGATAGTCTGTTCCTGGGCGAGGTAGCCTTCCCCTGAGCTGGACAGCACCTACGTGTTCACTGCCCAGCCCGCATCACCACTGGCGCGCTTTGGTCCGTTTGCGGTGCTGCGGAAGCCTGCATTGTCCAGTGAGGCGGCATGGTTGTGTATTCAGCGAAATGTATCTCTATTTTGGTTTGTCGTTGTGTTGAACCCTCGCTGGACGGGACGGATTTTCACTCGTACCGATGATGAGGGTAGGGTGGTAGCCACCCTCTCGCCATTTGGCCGCAAATTGAGCTAGCGCGACGGGTCAAAAAGCAGTTGTTAGCTGTGTGCCCAAGGAATATAATGGTGCCAAGTTGGATTCATCAGGTCAACCAGTTGCCTTTTAGGTGAGGTCAGATTTTGTGCTGGAAAACTATAAATCGATTTTTCGCAGTTAATAATGACACATTTCGGACCAAGTAGGCATAAAATAGTCACCCTTATCATATCCAGTGACTAAAATTAATGTAGCAACGCTCTAAGGTCAAACGCCATCTTATTTAATTGACCTTGTTTGACCTTAAAAAGGTCATTGGCTTATGTAGTGTTCTGAACCGATTTCGTGGCCGTCATCGGCCTTCGGTGCACACATTTTGCCCTAAAACAGCAAAAAATTACCTTTGGCTCGAAAATCTCTGCAGGCGTGCAGTAATGACGTCATAACTCCGTGACCTGGGGTGACCTGGGATCACTCTTTTTTCAAAACATGCGCAATGAATGTATCGTCAGCTATGCCCAATGTCATGGCGCTGTCGCGCGCCGTATTGCCGTGGTCCTGGAAACACTGAAAAACAACTGGAAACACTGGTTGGGGGTGGTATCCACCCCCCGACGAAGGTATCAACCTTCGTCCGATGAAGGTTAATGGTGCGAGCCTCGTTCGCTAGTCTCGTCAGCCATTTGATGTTCGACGCTGGTCTGTCTCCATGTGCCCGTCTGGCGTCTGGCGTCAGTTTGTTTCTGTCTGCCGCAGTGCACTAGTAAGTGCTCTGCGATTTGTGTCTTACCTCTGACGTCAGGTTGTCTGGCTTCTGACGTCAGTTTGTCTCTGTCTGCGGCAGTGCTGGAGCAGGTGCTCTGCGATGACGATTGTGACGTCTCGGACGGCGATGACCTGGACGCCGCCAAGTTCGGAGACGGCTTCTACTGAACGAGCCAGGGCCGCCCCGTTGTGATACGCAGTGCCCCGGCGGCGCGGTCGTGCTAGCTGGCTCGCGCCGGCCGCCGTGCGCGCGCGTGCGCACGGCGGCCGCGACTAGTCACTAATCACGCCGGCCGGCCTCACTACGCCGTCTCGCCGGTCACGCTTAGTCTTTGTGAACCGTGCCTTGAAGGGGGCGCCAAGCGGCGCCGTACGCTCGAATATAGAGGTCTATTCTCTGCTGAACGCTTGAGCTGAGGCCGTTTTTGTATGATCCCAGCATGTTGCGCTTCGGCAAATGGTCTATTAATGCTTTATGATTACAAGTATATTCTTAAACGGTGTGTTTTTCTGTAATGATGGAGGTACTTCTGAAGTCGCCGAGAGAAGGCCGATAAGACACTCGAGGAGTTTTTGGCGACCGGATTAGTGATTTGGGTGTGAGCAACCCATAGAGTCCAGCTGCCCAGGGGAGGTCGGCGTTCAGTCCAGGTAGGGTGACTCAGTCCAGGAAAGGATGGCGCTCAGTGCAGGGGAAGATAACATTTAGTCAACGGGAAGGTAATGGTTAGTCCGAGGAAGGGTGAATCAGTCCGGGGAAGAGTGACTCTCAGTCCAGGGAAGGGTGACGGTCAGTCCAGGGGAGGGCGTTAGCCAGTGTAGGGGCGGGGAGATGGCCATAAGTCTGGGGAAGTGGATTCAATTCAAGAGAGGGGGTAATCGCAATAGTCTCGAGCTAACTTGAAAATGGGCCAATCGCCTGCTGCATCGGTTCACGAGACGTTGCATGGCCGGAACGGCCGTGGCATACCTGATTAGTTATTTATATCATCGGAACGGCAAAAGAACGGGCCAATGATTACCAATTTCGTGTCAAACATTGACGCCTTTGCATTCTAAATCCTAGTGAAGACGACTGAACGCGTGCCGCGGCTGCCCCGTCCGGCGGATGAGATCGACTCCGCTAAACGATTTCCTGCTAATACCTTGTGGTTGGTCACCGTGTCGTCGGTCCGTATCTTTAACGGCTTCCGAGATCATAACCCCATTTCACAACCTTGCAAAACAGCCATTTTTCGTGTACCCGTAGCCAACACGTGCGACATGCTGGTCCGGGCTCGGCCTCTGCGCGATGCAATTCTCCAATCGATTCTTTGTCGAACGCACCCGGTTTTGTGTCGGTGCGACCCGCGGTGTCCGAGATCGAACGCCCGGAGGTGGCGCGCGACACAGACAGGTACAGACACATTTTCCAGAAATGTGTCTGATTTCGCCAAAAATACATATTAACTCAGTGGGAAACTTGAGTGCGTACCAAACGCAGCCCCGCCATCCACGAAGTTTGAAAATCTAGCATAATTCGTTGTGCCACCAAACCACTGAGACGGCGAAGTTTCGGGCGACCGCTCGTCTCGCCACACCAGTCCGTCAAAACCGGACTCCGACGACATCGGACAAAACAAGGTCGGTAAAATACCCAGACGTCGGGTTTATTTTAACCATAACTCATGTGGCCGAAATAACCCCCTCCCCAGTGATCTGCTGTTAGCCCGCCCCAACTGGGGGGCAGCTGACCGCCCCCCCCCCCTGTGAGGTTTTTCTAGGATTACGAGAGAGCGAACAAACACAGCACCATGAAACTTCGTGTACCTTTTGTGTGATCATTTTTACACCTTATATCAAAGTTTTGACCTCAGGTCAAGTCAGGTGTCTGACCTAGGTCAGGTCAAACGGGCCTATGTCCAAAAAAGTTTAGCGCCTTGTAACGTTTTCGCAAAACAAGATATCACTATAATACATTTAGGGATTAGTGATCCTGATAGATGCAACAAATCTGCATTCTCAGAATTTTCGGAATTTCCCGGGTTATTGACATAAGGTCAAACCCATTTTTAAGACATGACGTGTTTTTTCGGAAATTGACGGAATATTTCATAACATTTTTAGTGTGGAGTGAAGCAAACGTGCAAAAAGCAAAAGCAAAAATTGCGCGCCAACCAGTTCGGAGTGTCAGAGAGGTCTGAAACTCACGCGTCACATGCAATGACAGTATTGAAACATACCAAGAGACCTTTCGGTGTCAAACCATCGAAACAGCAACATTATGCACTGGAGCTCCAGGGTCGTAGATCACCTACTGTTCGCTCTTGTTTTACACAGTAGGTTAGGTTAGGTTAGGTTAGGTTAGCGAATAGTAGGTGATCCACGACCCTGGAGCTCCAGTGCATAATGTTGTTGTTTCCTGCGACAGCTGACGTCTCCTTTTGCCACGCGCGCGGTATATGTCATCCAGTGTGCTTGGATCATCCAGATGTCATCCAGTATGTCATCCAGTGCACATGAAAACTAGAGCTGTCTACCTTTGTGATGCCATTTTTACTTCTATGAATCATTCTTTTTTCCATTATCTTTGGAATTTGATATCTAAATTGCCTCCATTATACATGCTCAGCTTTCAACCATGTCATCCAGTGTGCTTGGTTTATGGCGTGCGCTTCTAAAGGATTGCCCATTTCTTTTCTTGTTAGGACTGTTGGCATTTTTCTGTGTTTATGTTATTCTGAAGTGAGCATATTTTACATAAAAAATTTACAAAATAAAAAAATTACTTTTTTTTCCTTTTTATACCATTTTTTTTTTTTAAAAAATTTTTTTTTTTTTTTTTTTTAAATTTTAATTTAAATTTTCCCCTTTTTATATTATACCAAATCTACCAAAAAAAACAATAAATTTATTTTTTTTTTGTTTTTTACGAATTATAAAAAACCCCTTTTTTTTTTTTCCTACTAATTATTATTTTTTTTTAAAAAAAAACAAACCAAAAAAAAAAAAATAAATTTTTTTTTTATATTTAATATTTATATTTAAATTTAATAAAAAATTTTTTTTTAAATTATTTTTTTTTTTTTTTTTATTTTTTTTTTTTTTTTTAATTTTTTTTTTTTTTTTTTTTTTTTTTTTTTTTATAAAAAAAAAAAAAAAAAAAAAAGAAAAAAAATAAAAAAAAAAAAAAAAAAAAAAAAAAAAAAAAAAAAAAAAAAAAAACAAAAAAAAAAAACCAAAAAAAAAATACCCAAAAAACTAATAAAAAATATAAAAATTTAAAAATAAAAAAAAAATTAAAAAAAAAAATTTATAAAATGGAGATAAGCTTAGAAATATTTAAAAAAAATTTTTTACATGCTGTTTCATCATTGACAGTTTCTAAAGACAAAGATTCAGCATTGTGGTATCTTGCAAAAGAACAGAGGCAACCAAGAGAAATACATATGTAGATTTGCATTCATTTCATATTAAATTTTATCTTCTTATACATCTTATTTTGAAACTTAAATAGTAAGTCAGTTGCTGCTTGCATTTTGACCCAGTTTTGCTACATAGAAGGATGCAGGGTTGAAGAAAATGCCACATTTTGGACATACAGAAATTTTTTAATAATGCAAAGAACAGAAGATGTGGTAAGATGAGCTTTATTGGGTAATGAAAATTTTTTGGTTCCCTTCAACTATGATATGCTGGTGTTTTTTAAGGTATAACTATGATATGTACAAGATACCTGGTATTGCATATGCAAATCAGAGTTTATGCAAAAGCAGTGCTTACCATGGCTCACCCCAGCAAGCTTTTGGATTGGAGAAAAATATCTGCTCTGTCCATGTTCTCATTTTATTTATTTCCTAGACAGAATGCCAAATATAACATTATGTCATGTCATCTTTTAAGAGCATGCTCTTATCCCCATTTATTGCATTGCTATCAGTGAGGTTTTGTTTTGACATTTTCTGTTGAATTTTGTTAGGACTGTTGGCATTTTTCTGTGTTTATGTTATTCTGAAGTGAGCATATTTTACATAGAAAATGTAGCACATGAAAACTAGAGCTGTCTACCTTTGTGATGCCATTTTTACTTCTATGAATCATTCTTTTTTCCATTATCTTTGGAATTTGATATCTAAATTGCCTCCATTATACATGCTCAGCTTGGTGCATTGCCATATCTGTCCAGTGCTCATCTGTCTGTAGTCTCACTAGTGACCACTCCCTCTGGGATAGTGTCATGCTGTTGTACCCGCAATTTTGCATTTTATGATTGCCTCCTTGCCCCAAACAGTTCTGCCCTTGCTGGGATCTGTGACCATTCCTGCTATTGTGGCCCACTGCCCCATCCCTGGTCTGACCTGTGACTGCTGCTCTTGGTATGACCCAAATGGCCCTGCTTTGGTCTGGCCCGTGACCAGAGATATGCCGGGATTGGTGTCTCATCCCCTTTGGCATTGACTGCTTTGCTGGCCCAGGCATTTCATTGCATCATCATGGAAATGTGATGTCTCATCAAAGCAAAGCAGTGCTCAGGCAACAACACCCTTATCCTGCTAACTTGGAATGGGATGCAAAACAAGGATAACCCACAGTCTGCCAGGATCCAGGCCGCACTTGCATGTGACTCCTCCCTCTGAGGCCTGGACTGTGCTGGTCCCTCCGTTGATCGCCGTGTCCGCCGCAGGGGCTCGACCGAGACGCCGGCGCGGCCCATGACGGCGGCGGCAGCGGCAGCGGCGGCGGCAGCAGCGGCAGTAGCGGCGGCGGCGGCGGCGGCACCGCGCGCCCCCGGCGGGAAGCCGTCGGCCGGCCTGGCCGGGCGGCGGCCGCCGGCGGTCCGGCAGCGGACCGACAGCAGCGCCTCCGGCGGCTCCCTGGTGCTGGACGGAGGCGGCGTCGGCCGGCGCAGGTAGACGCAGCGCCGGCTCAGACGGCGCACTGCGGACGCGGAGGGCGCCTGCTCAGCGGAGGCTGGCGTCCAGACCGCGCGCCTGCTCAGCGGAGGCTGGCGTCCAAACCGCGCTGGTTGGCGAGCTGGCTTGGCCGTTGCAAAGTTTCTGTTTTGACGTACTGTGCTAGTGGGACGCATCAAGTACCCAATAAACACAACTGTGCTGGTTCCATATTGGTGTGTATTAATGCATGCCTGTGCTCGAATGGGTCATCATAAATCCTTTCATTGTTTTCAGTTCGACAAGGTCCATAAAGAGGAAGAAATTTGATGATGAAATTGTTGAATCTGGTATTTCCTTACCACCACTTCCGGCACAAAAAGCAAGAAGTAAGTGATTTTCTTGAACGTCATTGTGTGTATGCTATTTGTGGATTGTGTATTATTAATATTTTTGTAATAAGCGTAATTTGAATGATTGCTGGGTTGATTCTGTAATCGGAGCCTAAGCATACTGTCGTGCAAAGGCTGGCCCTTGCTCCTGATCTAGTATTTTGATATAATGGCCGATTTTGTGGTAAAAGTTTAACGTACTGTCATGGGTGCGACACGCCCGTGGTAGTCATGGCGACCCTGTATTGGTAAGTTGTCAGTTGATCTGTGTGTCAGCATCAAGCACTGTGGAGACCTGAATGCATCCTGCTGGGATGGGAGGCTGATGCATTACTGACTGATTACCAGTCATGATAATTCAGCTATTCATGACTGATTGCAATGAAAGTGCCATGTGCTCTTATAAGTGTTACAGTGGTCAGAAATTAAAATGGCATGGTTGGTGCAAGGGGAAGTGGTATTGGTGCCAGTCTAACACCATGTTACACAGTCACAGTCAAGATACCACATTTAGATGGTTGCCACTGCATTGAGCAGAAAAGTAGAATGAGTCCTCCTCAGCCTCATGCTATACTGAGACTGTCTCCAAACGTCACGGGAGTGCATGCGGCGCCGCGCACTGCTGCCATCTGTCGGCGGCCTCCGCACTCAGTGCTCGACACTCCGGCTCCCGCAGCGCAGGGCGTCGATTACCAGATGAGCCTGAACACGACCGGCGTGAACGAGCCGCTGCGGCGGCGGCCGGCGCGCACCACTTCGCGCCGCAGTCGCCGCTCGCGCGCCGCGGCCGCCGCCGTTAAAGATATTGGCCGCTGGAAGCCCACCGACGACCTGGCGCTCATCAGCTGTCTGGCCCGCCACGGGGGGAGGGGAGGACCAGCCGGTCAGGGAAGGCGACGGCGTAGGTTGGCGTGGAGGTGCGCTGGTTGGTGCATGGGACGTTACATATAACAGTGATCAGGGTTTTTGGAGCGCCTTTGAGATTTCTGATATGGTTTCAGTGTTTCTGTAGTTACTGTACTTGGAGAATGCTAGCTACGTCAGTGTATTGCTGTGGCTTTTCCGGTTGGAGTTGTGTGGCCTTTGTGACATTTTTTCTCACGTGTTGTCTCGATGTCGTGCGACGTTGTGTGTTCGATGTCTACGCCAGTGGAGTATGACCGATGTTTGTCTCTCGCCGCGTCGCAGATTGCTGAGGTGGAAAGCCGCGCCCTGTACTCGCAGGCCGAGGAGGACCTTCTCAAGGCCATCAAATCGGTAAGACAGCGCGCCCGTGCTCGTGCACGACGCACGCCCGGCAGGCCGCAGCCTCAGCTACCTGATCTACGGACGTCAGTGTCGGCCTGTGTACGGGCCCGGTGCGGTGTTGACGTTCTCTGGTCGATTGTTACGGTGCGGTGTTGACGTTCTCTGGTCGATTGTTACGGTGCGGTGTTGACGTTCTCTGGTCGATTGTTACGGTGCGGTGTTGACGTTCTCTGGTCGATTGTTACGGTGCGGTGTTGACGTTCTCTGGTCGATTGTTACGGTGCGGTGTTGACGTTCTCTGGTCGATTGTTACGGTGTGTGCCGGTTCTCGGCGGGGGTCGCCTGGCCGCGGCCGGCCCTGCCGCCGTGCCAGGCGGACCAGCAGAGTCGTTTGGCCTCCCGGCCTGTGGACGGGCAGCGGGTCTGTGCCTGCCGAGCTAGCCGTGCGGCTGTGCGGTCCTCCCGCAGACGGCGCCGCCCTCGCCGGAGGAGCTGCGGACCCCGCTGGACGCCCATCCGCAGACGTTCCACAGCACCAGGACGCCCAAGAGGCTGCGGGAGCACTGGGAGAAGCTGAAGCTGTACCAGCTGCTCAACGACCAGTCTGGTGAGGACCGGGATAGAAGTCGGACTCGGCGAGGCAGGCACCGTGTGTCTCCGTGGCTTCGCGCTTTTGCGTTATGCTCTGCATAGCGGGTGGTTTTATCTTGAATTCGCCATCATGTTGGCCAGGTAGCTACGGGAAGGGAGTGATTTGTAGCGAGTAGATGGTGATAGCCGATGGCGGGCGGTAGGGAGTTCGTTACACGCCCTCGCGTGCCCCGTTCCAGCCAAGCCGGCGACACTGAAAGACAACCCGGCGCAGTTCTCGGACGCCGAGGAGGCGATGGACGACTTGGCGCTGCTGGAGACGCCGCCGGACGAGCAGCTGGACCGCGAGCTGGACCTGGCCGACCGGTGGGTACGCCGCGGCGGCGGCTCCGGCACTGGCAGTCTGCGCAGCCGGCTGGGGGTGTCTGCGCCTGATCCGGGCCGTGGAGCACGGTCGCGTGCGCATCTCGTGCGTCAGTGGATTGTGCAGTTGGTCTCTGTGGTTGGACGGGCTACTGAAGCGGGACGCAAGGATGACTGTGACGTCCATCGTGGCGCGTGATTGCCCTGCGGTCGGCGTGCCCGTTAGTCTGCGTAACGAGCGGACTTTCCGTTCGCCCTAGCGGGAAGAGGTAGAGCAGACCGTCCGTCCGACATTGGTGCTGTCTGCAACGATGTGTGACGGCGCGCCGTGACGACGTGTGACGGTGCGCCGATGACCGTGTGACGGCGTGACGCAGGAAGGCGAAGCAGGAGATCCGGCGGCTGGAGACGGAGAGCCGCCGCTGGCAGGTGCTGGTGGACGGCGTGACGGGCGTGTCGCCGGCCGAGTTCGACAACGGCACGCTGGCCATCCTGCGCGGCCGCACCGTCCGCTACCTGATGCGCTCCGGAGAGGTGCGTCATCGCCGTCGCCGGCCCCAGCCGCGGTGTTTCCGGCGGTGTTTCCCGGAGTTGATGTGATGTATCGGTATCTCCGTTTGCGGTGGTCGTCCCAGTGTGGGGCGCTTGTGTAGTCCCGTCGGTCGTGCTGTGGCATTGGGGAGACTGCACTGTTTCCTTCCGCGGTAATCCGGCTAAAGCCAACACCGGCACAGCGCGTGGTACCTCCCCTCTGAAATCAGCTCCAGCCGGAGGCCAGGCAGCGGACCAGGTCCGGGGGACGCGGGCTCCTCTCCGAACTCTCCTGCTCCCTCCGCCCGAACGACGTCGCCAGTGTTGCCAGGTGTCGTCCGGTGACGCCGGCCGTGTTGCCAGATCACGCTGGGCCGGGCCACGCGCGACACGAGCGTGGACATCGACCTGTCGCTGGAGGGGCCTGCCTGGAAGGTGTCGCGCCGCCAGGGCGTCATCAAGCTGAGGAACTCGGGCGAGTTCTTCATCGCCAACGCCGGCAAGCGGCCCATCTTCGTCGACGGGAAGCCCGTGCTGGCCGGCAGCAAGTACAAGCTCAACGACAACTCCACCGTCGAGGTCCGAGTCTGACCCGAGCTGCCGATGGGAGGAGTGTGTGTGTGTGTGTGAAGGGGGGGGGGAGGATTGACTGTAGGGAGAGGGCGGTTCTGGGAAGGTGAGGACATTTCATGAGCGATAATTGTGTGGGGTCTGCACGCGTGTTTTGCGTGCCGAGCCGTCGATAACTTCTTTCGTTTTAACGACTCCTGAACACTCCAGAAAACATCCAACCATCGCGCCGGCCAGGAAAGCGGCGTTTTCCCGGGAAATCGTTCCCGCCATATCCAACTCGCAGGATGGTGTCAGCAGTGTGCTGGCTGCCCACTGGACGGCCACGAGCGGGGCTTGCTGGTGACGCTCCCATTCTTTGCAGATCGCCCACCTGAGATTTACCTTCGTCATACACCACGAGCTGGTGAACGCCGTGCGACAAAAATACTCGGCCACCATCACCAGCGGCTGATGGTGCACCTTACCACCGTACCCAGAGGCTGACGGTGCCGTACCACCGTACCCGGCAGTTCGCGGGGTACCGTCCACTGGCGCTGGCCGCCGTAGTCTCCAGGTGAACCGTGCTGGGAGGTGGTCTTCATCAGATGAGCTGTGACCGACGGTGGTCGTCATTAGATGAGCTGTGTTGAGAGGTGGTCGTCATCAGATGAGCTGTGTCTGGCGGTGTTTGTCATCAGCTAAGTTGTGTCGAAAGGTGCTCGCCAGATGAGCTGTGCCGGGAGGTGGTCGTCATCAGAACTGTGTCGGACGGTGGTCATCATCAGATGTGGTGTACCGGGAAGTGGTCATCATATGAATTGTCCCGGGCGGTGTTCGCTCTGAGAAGAACTGTGCCAAGTGTTCGTCATATGACCTGTTTTGGGAGGTGGTCGTCATCAGACGGCGTTTGCTGGGCGGTGGTCATCAGGTGAGGTGTGCTTGTCGGTGTTCGTCGTCAAGATGAGCTAAGTCGGGTTGGTCGTCATCAGATGAGCCTTGTCAGGTGGTGTTCATCATCAGACGAGGTGTGCCGGGCGGTGTTCTGGTGGTCTGATGTTGCGCCGAACGGAAGGACGCCTGCATTACCGGAGCCGATCCTCGTGAGGACCGGCGCGTTTTGTCCATACCTGTCCTGACAGTCTTGCCCGGGTTGAAATGAGAGGCGAATAAATACACCACATGGACATGGTTTGCATTGTTTTCCTTTTATCTGAACGTCGGCCTGACTTCATGCAGAGCATGAGCATCGGCAAACACGTGCGGTTTACGGGTTGGCCATGTCTTGTATTTCATACATCGATATTTATGCGCTGCGCAAGACATTTCGCTCCGACGCGTCGACACTAAGACATGGCAGTCACGTCGATTCTTGTCCCGGCGGCGTAGTTCATTTTGTGCCACGATCAGTGCCCTGTGAATGCCTTAAGTTGCTATGCCCATTCTTTGTGATAGGTAGCGAACACGCAGTTGGCATTATTTTATAATTACGCACACATCACGCCGGCAGAGAAGGTTTGCTGCGTGTTCAGGACGCCAGCATGAGCCTGAGGCCAATTCGCCTCGCAGGGTAATGCGCCCGTCACTCCGTGCCCGCTCCCCTGGCCGTTGCCCCGGCACCGCTGCCGGCCGGGCGTGCGGTCGGACGACAGACCGCGCCTGCACGGCCGAGCCGGCCGCCGAGCGCGGCGCTCCCGGCGGCCGGATTCAGACGTCCTCGGCCGGTGGCGGCCACACCGGACGCTCCGAACTGCGCATCAACACTGAGTCAGGGGGCCTCTGAGCGCTCCCCGGCTAACCGTCAGTCGGTAGAGCGCCGGTCTGCCGCTCCTGGCAAGACGGGTTCGGGTCGTCCCAGCCCTCGCTTTTGGCCCGCGTGTCAGCTGGCGCCTGGTCAACATATGGCTAAGCTGAGTCGCACCCTTGGCGACTCATTCTAAACTAAACTAAAATTCCTCCACAAAATTACCAGTGCTTGGAACTGCGCCATCGGGGGTACGGGTCGGAGTCCATAAACAAGTTCTGTTTAGCATGGGCTCCGATCCCTAACATCGCCCCATCAAATCAAAGGGACAGAACAAGTTGTCGCCATGACAGCCAAATGACATGACAGCCAAACCCGGCAGGCTGTTGGCCGTGAAGTGAAACCGCTCTCGCGGCCGGCCGCTCGGCACCTGATCCTCGAGACACGATTCACCTCTGCCTACCTCGCGGGCCCAAACGAGACCCACCCGCCGCCCGGCCGGCCGCCTACCGGCCGAAGACGACACCGTCGATCCAGTCGACGTAGCGGGCCGCGTTGGTGTAGAGGCCGCGGCACGCCGGGCGTGGCGCAGCCGACGCCTGACGAGACAACGCCGACCAGCCGCGTGCCGCGCTCCGTCAGCACGGTCATGGGCCCGCCTGAGTCGCCCTGACAAGCGTCCTGCTTGCCGCCGCCGGCGCACAGCTGGCCGTCGGTGACGCCGCGCGGCAGCCGGTGCTCGCTGCCCGGCAGCGCCCGGTACACCCGGTCGCACCGCTCTCGGGACCAGATGGTCAGGTTGCCGCCCTGCAGCGTGTCGCTGAAGGCGCCGTCTGCGAATGCACAGGTATGATGAATTTCGCTCCTCTCTGGCACTCCGAACTGGTTGGCGTGCACTTCTATAGGAGATGACTTTCATGATATTAAAACACACGGGCCAATTAGCATTGGCACTTACAGACATGCAATTGATGGTGTGACACCAAAAGGTGTCTTGGTATGCTCCCATGCTGGCATTGCATGCGTATGATGAGTTTCGCACATCTGTGGTACTCTGAATTGGGTGACGTGCACTTGTATAGGAAATAGCTTTTGATGGAATGAAACCACACGGACCATTAACATCAACACTTGAGATATTTAACCGATTGTGTGACACCAAAATGTGTCCTGGCGTGTTTTCATACGTGCCTGATGAGTCTTGGAACTCTCTGGCACTCCAACTGGTTGGAGTGCAAAGGTATAGAAGATGGGTTTTCACCGTATTAAAGAACACTGGTTAATTAAAACCGGCACTTAGGGATATGCCATCGATGGTTTGACACCGAAAGGTCTCTTGGTATGTTTCAATACTGTCATTGCATGTGACCCATGAGTTTCAGACCTCTCGGTGGTCTCTGCCGAGCGCTATCTGACCTGGGCCAACATGTCTGGCCCGACTCGGCCGATGCGCTCCCTCGTGGCGGGATGACATACATAGTAAACGCAAACAGGCTTTTCACGAGCACTGGCGTGTAAGATAACGGCCGCCGTTATCTTGATAACGGCGTCTGGTCCGCGCGGGGCCACCCGGCCAGTGTTATCGGGGCTGGCTGGCCGGCTTTGCAGCGGATCTGACTTGGTAAACGTCTTTTTTTGACATAAAATCGCACTGAAAATGACAGATCCATCGACTATCAACTCAGCAACGGGGTGGCAAAACGCCGGTCCCTGCACAAACCAGGGTAGCGGCGACACCGACCTTTCACCTGACGGCCCGTCAGTCTTGTCTGGGGTCTCCCCTACGCTGCGTGCGCGGCGCGTGCGGTGCTAATTATCCCCGGGCCTCTCTGCAGGGGGTGATCGGCACGCCAAACGCCGCCCCTACGCGGCGGCTGTCTCTGAACGATGTGCTGGGCCGACTCACCGCCGCATTCAGTGGGAGCAGCCCCAGCCTCAGCTTCGGCAGCAGCTCCGGCAGCGACTTCGGCAGCGGCTCCGGCACCGGCGTCGGCGGTGGCTTCAGCTCCCCGAGCTTCAGCAGGCCTCCGAGCGTCTCACCGCCCGGCGCTCGACCTCGACCGCTCGGCAGGCGCAGGCCGAACCCGTTCTTCCATCGCCCGCCTCCAAAGAACTACCGCCGGCGCTACAACCAGGCGCGGAGAAACTACTACCATCCTCGTAGAAACCCCTACCAGGTCCGGAGAAACCCCTACGCGCCGCGGTATAACTACTACCGGCCCGGCCGTCTGCGCTACCCCAGACGACTGTACGGCAGGCCGCGGCGGCTGTTCCGAGCCGGTCGAAGGCGCCGCGGCCGGCGGCCTCGCCGCTCGCCGCAGCAGTCCGACGAGCCGGCCGGCTTCGCCGACATCTGGCGCGAGTACCAGCAGCGCGTGCGCAGCGGCGCCGCGCGCGCCGGCGTCACGCGCCAGCAGCTGCTGGAGGCCTTCCAGGAGGCGGCCCGCGAGGCAGCGGCGTCAGACGGCGGCGGCGGCGGCGGCTGGACTTGCGGCGCCGTGCTCATCTGGGAGCGGCACATGCTGACGGCGGCGCACTGCCTGCAGGCCGGCCGGCCGGCCGTCGTGCGGCTCGGCGACCGCGACCTGGCGTCGGACGCCGACGGCGCGCCCGCCGAGTACCGGGTCGTGCGCGTCGTGACGCACCCCGAGTACCGGCAGCCTCTCGTGTACCACGACCTGGCGATACTCGAGCTCGACCGCCGGGTGACGTTCGGGCCGCACGTGCGGCCGTTCTGCCTGTTCGACGGCCGACACAGTCTGGAGGGCCTGGAGGGCCACGTGTCCGGCTGGGGCGCCACTGAGTTCGGTGAGACTACCTCCGGTTGAAACCAGCCATTACCGGGCGGGCATTCCCGTATGTTTTTCTTTTTCTTTTTAACAACAGATGCGGCACGATTGTTTCAAATGGACGGCGTCTGAAGGTGGGCCAATGTGCACTTTGTTGCGCTCAGATGCGGCGATAGCTATCCAGCGACTCTGTTCACGGTGCAAATGTGCTGCCCTGATCACACACTGTCCCCCCCCCCGCTTAGCCGTGCCTCCGATCTCGCCGTGACCCTGCGCTCAGCTGCGATGTTTTAACCCAACAGTCACGCGATGTTTTAATCCTGGACCAGACATGACCCCGTTTAGCTGACTTGCCCCGGCCGTGATTCCATTCAGCAGACCTGACCCTGCCGTGACCCCGTTTAGCTGACCTGCCCGGCCGTGGTTTTGCCCGCAGACGGCGCCTTCAGCGACACGCTGCAGGGCGGCAACCTGACCATCTGGTCCCGAGAGCGGTGCGACCGGGTGTACCGGGCGCTGCCGGGCAGCGAGCACCGGCTGCCGCGCGGCGTCACCGACGGCCAGCTGTGCGCCGGCGGCGGCAAGCAGGACGCTTGTCAGGGCGACTCAGGCGGGCCCATGACCGTGCTGACGGAGCGCGGCACGCGGCTGGTCGGCGTTGTCTCGTCAGGCGTCGGCTGCGCCACGCCCGGCGGCCCCCGGGATCTACACCAACGCGGCCCGCTACGTCGACTGGATCGACGGTGTCGTCTTCGGCCGGTAGGCGGCCGGCCGGGCGGCGGGTGGGTCTCGTTTGGGCCCGCGAGGTAGGCAGAGGTGAATCGTGTCTCGAGGATCAGGTGCCGAGCGGCCGGCCGCGAGAGCGGTTTCACTTCACGGCCAACAGCCTGCCGGGTTTGGCTGTCATGTCATTTGGCTGTCATGGCGACAACTTGTTCTGTCCCTTTGATTTGATGGGGCGATGTTAGGGATCGGAGCCCATGCTAAACAGAACTTGTTTATGGACTCCGACCCGTACCCCCGATGGCGCAGTTCCAAGCACTGGTAATTTTGTGGAGGAATTTTAGTTTAGTTTAGAATGAGTCGCCAAGGGTGCGACTCAGCTTAGCCATATGTTGACCAGGCGCCAGCTGACACGCGGGCCAAAAGCGAGGGCTGGGACGACCCGAACCCGTCTTGCCAGGAGCGGCAGACCGGCGCTCTACCGACTGACGGTTAGCCGGGGAGCGCTCAGAGGCCCCCTGACTCAGTGTTGATGCGCAGTTCGGAGCGTCCGGTGTGGCCGCCACCGGCCGAGGACGTCTGAATCCGGCCGCCGGGAGCGCCGCGCTCGGCGGCCGGCTCGGCCGTGCAGGCGCGGTCTGTCGTCCGACCGCACGCCCGGCCGGCAGCGGTGCCGGGGCAACGGCCAGGGGAGCGGGCACGGAGTGACGGGCGCATTACCCTGCGAGGCGAATTGGCCTCAGGCTCATGCTGGCGTCCTGAACACGCAGCAAACCTTCTCTGCCGGCGTGATGTGTGCGTAATTATAAAATAATGCCAACTGCGTGTTCGCTACCTATCACAAAGAATGGGCATAGCAACTTAAGGCATTCACAGGGCACTGATCGTGGCACAAAATGAACTACGCCGCCGGGACAAGAATCGACGTGACTGCCATGTCTTAGTGTCGACGCGTCGGAGCGAAATGTCTTGCGCAGCGCATAAATATCGATGTATGAAATACAAGACATGGCCAACCCGTAAACCGCACGTGTTTGCCGATGCTCATGCTCTGCATGAAGTCAGGCCGACGTTCAGATAAAAGGAAAACAATGCAAACCATGTCCATGTGGTGTATTTATTCGCCTCTCATTTCAACCCGGGCAAGACTGTCAGGACAGGTATGGACAAAACGCGCCGGTCCTCACGAGGATCGGCTCCGGTAATGCAGGCGTCCTTCCGTTCGGCGCAACATCAGACCACCAGAACACCGCCCGGCACACCTCGTCTGATGATGAACACCACCTGACAAGGCTCATCTGATGACGACCAACCCGACTTAGCTCATCTTGACGACGAACACCGACAAGCACACCTCACCTGATGACCACCGCCCAGCAAACGCCGTCTGATGACGACCACCTCCCAAAACAGGTCATATGACGAACACTTGGCACAGTTCTTCTCAGAGCGAACACCGCCCGGGACAATTCATATGATGACCACTTCCCGGTACACCACATCTGATGATGACCACCGTCCGACACAGTTCTGATGACGACCACCTCCCGGCACAGCTCATCTGGCGAGCACCTTTCGACACAACTTAGCTGATGACAAACACCGCCAGACACAGCTCATCTGATGACGACCACCTCTCAACACAGCTCATCTAATGACGACCACCGTCGGTCACAGCTCATCTGATGAAGACCACCTCCCAGCACGGTTCACCTGGAGACTACGGCGGCCAGCGCCAGTGGACGGTACCCCGCGAACTGCCGGGTACGGTGGTACGGCACCGTCAGCCTCTGGGTACGGTGGTAAGGTGCACCATCAGCCGCTGGTGATGGTGGCCGAGTATTTTTGTCGCACGGCGTTCACCAGCTCGTGGTGTATGACGAAGGTAAATCTCAGGTGGGCGATCTGCAAAGAATGGGAGCGTCACCAGCAAGCCCCGCTCGTGGCCGTCCAGTGGGCAGCCAGCACACTGCTGACACCATCCTGCGAGTTGGATATGGCGGGAACGATTTCCCGGGAAAACGCCGCTTTCCTGGCCGGCGCGATGGTTGGATGTTTTCTGGAGTGTTCAGGAGTCGTTAAAACGAAAGAAGTTATCGACGGCTCGGCACGCAAAACACGCGTGCAGACCCCACACAATTATCGCTCATGAAATGTCCTCACCTTCCCAGAACCGCCCTCTCCCTACAGTCAATCCTCCCCCCACCTTCACACACACACACACACTCCTCCCATCGGCAGCTCGGGTCAGACTCGGACCTCGACGGTGGAGTTGTCGTTGAGCTTGTACTTGCTGCCGGCCAGCACGGGCTTCCCGTCGACGAAGATGGGCCGCTTGCCGGCGTTGGCGATGAAGAACTCGCCCGAGTTCCTCAGCTTGATGACGCCCTGGCGGCGCGACACCTTCCAGGCAGGACCCTCCAGCGACAGGTCGATGTCCACGCTCGTGTCGCGCGTGGCCCGGCCCAGCGTGATCTGGCAACACGGCCGGCGTCACCGGACGACACCTGGCAACACTGGCGACGTCGTTCGGGCGGAGGGAGCAGGAGAGTTCGGAGAGGAGCCCGCGTCCCCCGGACCTGGTCCGCTGCCTGGCCTCCGGCTGGAGCTGATTTCAGAGGGGAGGTACCACGCGCTGTGCCGGTGTTGGCTTTAGCCGGATTACCGCGGAAGGAAACAGTGCAGTCTCCCCAATGCCACAGCACGACCGACGGGACTACACAAGCGCCCCACACTGGGACGACCACCGCAAACGGAGATACCGATACATCACATCACATCTCCGGGAAACACCGCCGGAAACACCGCGGCTGGGGCCGGCGCCGGCGATGACGCACCTCTCCGGAGCGCATCAGGTAGCGGACGGTGCGGCCGCGCA
This sequence comes from Capitulum mitella, assembly GCA_030062745.1. Lineage (NCBI taxonomy): Eukaryota > Metazoa > Arthropoda > Thecostraca > Pollicipedomorpha > Pollicipedidae > Capitulum > Capitulum mitella. Next base: position 15,470,968 of record CP099845.1, read on the forward strand.
GGATGGCCAGCGTGCCGTTGTCGAACTCGGCCGGCGACACGCCCGTCACGCCGTCCACCAGCACCTGCCAGCGGCGGCTCTCCGTCTCCAGCCGCCGGATCTCCTGCTTCGCCTTCCTGCGTCACGCCGTCACACGGTCATCGGCGCACCGTCACACGTCGTCACGGCGCGCCGTCACACATCGTTGCAGACAGCACCAATGTCGGACGGACGGTCTGCTCTACCTCTTCCCGCTAGGGCGAACGGAAAGTCCGCTCGTTACGCAGACTAACGGGCACGCCGACCGCAGGGCAATCACGCGCCACGATGGACGTCACAGTCATCCTTGCGTCCCGCTTCAGTAGCCCGTCCAACCACAGAGACCAACTGCACAATCCACTGACGCACGAGATGCGCACGCGACCGTGCTCCACGGCCCGGATCAGGCGCAGACACCCCCAGCCGGCTGCGCAGACTGCCAGTGCCGGAGCCGCCGCCGCGGCGTACCCACCGGTCGGCCAGGTCCAGCTCGCGGTCCAGCTGCTCGTCCGGCGGCGTCTCCAGCAGCGCCAAGTCGTCCATCGCCTCCTCGGCGTCCGAGAACTGCGCCGGGTTGTCTTTCAGTGTCGCCGGCTTGGCTGGAACGGGGCACGCGAGGGCGTGTAACGAACTCCCTACCGCCCGCCATCGGCTATCACCATCTACTCGCTACAAATCACTCCCTTCCCGTAGCTACCTGGCCAACATGATGGCGAATTCAAGATAAAACCACCCGCTATGCAGAGCATAACGCAAAAGCGCGAAGCCACGGAGACACACGGTGCCTGCCTCGCCGAGTCCGACTTCTATCCCGGTCCTCACCAGACTGGTCGTTGAGCAGCTGGTACAGCTTCAGCTTCTCCCAGTGCTCCCGCAGCCTATTGGGCGTCCTGGTGCTGTGGAACGTCTGCGGATGGGCGTCCAGCAGGGTCCGCAGCTCCTCCGGCGAGGGCGGCGCCGTCTGCGGGAGGACCGCACAGCCGCACGGCTAGCTCGGCAGGCACAGACCCGCTGCCCGTCCACAGGCCGGGAGGCCAAACGACTCTGCTGGCCCGCCTGGCACGGCGGCAGGGCCGGCCGCGGCCAGGCGACCCCCGCCGAGAACCGGCACACACCGTAACAATCGACCAGAGAACGTCAACACCGCACCGTAACAATCGACCAGAGAACGTCAACACCGCACCGTAACAATCGACCAGAGAACGTCAACACCGCACCGGGCCCGTACACAGGCCGACACTGACGTCCGTAGATCAGGTAGCTGAGGCTGCGGCCTGCCGGGCGTGCGTCGTGCACGAGCACGGGCGCGCTGTCTTACCGATTTGATGGCCTTGAGAAGGTCCTCCTCGGCCTGCGAGTACAGGGCGCGGCTTTCCACCTCAGCAATCTGCGACGCGGCGAGAGACAAACATCGGTCATACTCCACTGGCGTAGACATCGAACACACAACGTCGCACGACATCGAGACAACACGTGAGAAAAAATGTCACAAAGGCCACACAACTCCAATCGGAAAAGCCACAGCAATACACTGACGTAGCTAGCATTCTCCAAGTACAGTAACAACAGAAACACTGAAACCATATCAGAAATCTCAAAGGCGCTCCAAAAACCCTGATCACTGTTATATGTAACGTCCCATGCACCAACCAGCGCACCTCCACGCCAACCTACGCCGTCGCCTTCCCTGACCGGCTGGTCCTCCCCTCCCCCCGTGGCGGGCCAGACAGCCGCGGCGGGCTGACCTGCTCCGGGTGGAGGTTCCTCATGGCGGCGGTGGCCACGCGCGACACGGCCGGGTCGTACAGCAGCGCGTACCACCGCTCCTGGATCTCCGACAGCGTGAACTTGCAGGAGAACTTGACGCCCAGGTGGACCAACGTCAGGTCGCAGGCCTGCCGGCTCACGTCCAGGACGGGGGAAGCAGGACATACTGACTAAGTGCCCCGATTTGCAACGGATCAAAGCCAGCGTCTAAGATGCCGCTAGCGGATGAGAAAAGACAAGGGCGCAATACCAGTGATTGCAGAAAACAACACTACTCCAAATTACCTTTCTCCAGGATTCATCAACGCCGCTCACAAAACTAGAATACTGCGGGATGTCCCGTTTTGTTCCGCACGTTCCAAACGTGATCAGGCATGAAACATACCGCAAAAGCATGCTACTTGACATGGATTCCGTTACAACATAAAACGTCGCATGTCGCCTGTTACGCATCCATGTATTAGCTTAGCTTCCACATCGTGGGGGCGAAAGCCTTCACAGCCCACCCAACCGTGGCTGCACCCTCGGCTGACCTGCTGGACGGCGTTGATGAGCGCCAGGTCGTCGGTGGGCTTCCAGCGGCCAATATCTTTAACGGCGGCGGCCGCGGCGCGCGAGCGGCGACTGCGGCGCGAAGTGGTGCGCGCCGGCCGCCGCCGCAGCGGCTCGTTCACGCCGGTCGTGTTCAGGCTCATCTGGTAATCGACGCTCTGCGCTGCGGGAGCCGGAGTGTCGAGCACTGAGTGCGGAGGCCGCCGACAGATGGCAGCAGTGCGCGGCGCCGCATGCACTCCCGTGACGTTTGGAGACAGTCTCAGTATAGCATGAGGCTGAGGAGGACTCATTCTACTTTTCTGCTCAATGCAGTGGCAACCATCTAAATGTGGTATCTTGACTGTGACTGTGTAACATGGTGTTAGACTGGCACCAATACCACTTCCCCTTGCACCAACCATGCCATTTTAATTTCTGACCACTGTAACACTTATAAGAGCACATGGCACTTTCATTGCAATCAGTCATGAATAGCTGAATTATCATGACTGGTAATCAGTCAGTAATGCATCAGCCTCCCATCCCAGCAGGATGCATTCAGGTCTCCACAGTGCTTGATGCTGACACACAGATCAACTGACAACTTACCAATACAGGGTCGCCATGACTACCACGGGCGTGTCGCACCCATGACAGTACGTTAAACTTTTACCACAAAATCGGCCATTATATCAAAATACTAGATCAGGAGCAAGGGCCAGCCTTTGCACGACAGTATGCTTAGGCTCCGATTACAGAATCAACCCAGCAATCATTCAAATTACGCTTATTACAAAAATATTAATAATACACAATCCACAAATAGCATACACACAATGACGTTCAAGAAAATCACTTACTTCTTGCTTTTTGTGCCGGAAGTGGTGGTAAGGAAATACCAGATTCAACAATTTCATCATCAAATTTCTTCCTCTTTATGGACCTTGTCGAACTGAAAACAATGAAAGGATTTATGATGACCCATTCGAGCACAGGCATGCATTAATACACACCAATATGGAACCAGCACAGTTGTGTTTATTGGGTACTTGATGCGTCCCACTAGCACAGTACGTCAAAACAGAAACTTTGCAACGGCCAAGCCAGCTCGCCAACCAGCGCGGTTTGGACGCCAGCCTCCGCTGAGCAGGCGCGCGGTCTGGACGCCAGCCTCCGCTGAGCAGGCGCCCTCCGCGTCCGCAGTGCGCCGTCTGAGCCGGCGCTGCGTCTACCTGCGCCGGCCGACGCCGCCTCCGTCCAGCACCAGGGAGCCGCCGGAGGCGCTGCTGTCGGTCCGCTGCCGGACCGCCGGCGGCCGCCGCCCGGCCAGGCCGGCCGACGGCTTCCCGCCGGGGGCGCGCGGTGCCGCCGCCGCCGCCGCCGCTACTGCCGCTGCTGCCGCCGCCGCTGCCGCTGCCGCCGCCGTCATGGGCCGCGCCGGCGTCTCGGTCGAGCCCCTGCGGCGGACACGGCGATCAACGGAGGGACCAGCACAGTCCAGGCCTCAGAGGGAGGAGTCACATGCAAGTGCGGCCTGGATCCTGGCAGACTGTGGGTTATCCTTGTTTTGCATCCCATTCCAAGTTAGCAGGATAAGGGTGTTGTTGCCTGAGCACTGCTTTGCTTTGATGAGACATCACATTTCCATGATGATGCAATGAAATGCCTGGGCCAGCAAAGCAGTCAATGCCAAAGGGGATGAGACACCAATCCCGGCATATCTCTGGTCACGGGCCAGACCAAAGCAGGGCCATTTGGGTCATACCAAGAGCAGCAGTCACAGGTCAGACCAGGGATGGGGCAGTGGGCCACAATAGCAGGAATGGTCACAGATCCCAGCAAGGGCAGAACTGTTTGGGGCAAGGAGGCAATCATAAAATGCAAAATTGCGGGTACAACAGCATGACACTATCCCAGAGGGAGTGGTCACTAGTGAGACTACAGACAGATGAGCACTGGACAGATATGGCAATGCACCAAGCTGAGCATGTATAATGGAGGCAATTTAGATATCAAATTCCAAAGATAATGGAAAAAAGAATGATTCATAGAAGTAAAAATGGCATCACAAAGGTAGACAGCTCTAGTTTTCATGTGCTACATTTTCTATGTAAAATATGCTCACTTCAGAATAACATAAACACAGAAAAATGCCAACAGTCCTAACAAAATTCAACAGAAAATGTCAAAACAAAACCTCACTGATAGCAATGCAATAAATGGGGATAACAGCATGCTCTTAAAAGATGACATGACATAATGTTATATTTGGCATTCTGTCTAGGAAATAAATAAAATGAGAACATGGACAGAGCAGATATTTTTCTCCAATCCAAAAGCTTGCTGGGGTGAGCCATGGTAAGCACTGCTTTTGCATAAACTCTGATTTGCATATGCAATACCAGGTATCTTGTACATATCATAGTTATACCTTAAAAAACACCAGCATATCATAGTTGAAGGGAACCAAAAAATTTTCATTATCCAATAAAGCTCATCTTACCACATCTTCTGTTCTTTGCATTATTAAAAAATTTCTGTATGTCCAAAATGTGGCATTTTCTTCAAGCCTGCATCCTTCTATGTAGCAAAACTGGGTCAAAATGCAAGCAGCAACTGACTTACTATTTAAGTTTCAAAATAAGATGTATAAGAAGATAAAATTTAATATGAAATGAATGCAAATCTACATATGTATTTCTCTTGGTTGCCTCTGTTCTTTTGCAAGATACCACAATGCTGAATCTTTGTCTTTAGAAACTGTCAATGATTGCCGTTGTAGTGACAGCGGCACTGGACGTGGAGGAGCTGTCGCCAGTGTTGCACGTTGAGGCGCCACCGGCCAGTGCCTTAAGCACTGCACGGGGAGGAGTCACATCGCCAGCACCGGACGTGGGGGCACCGTTATCGGTACTTGACTGTAGTGAAAAGGACTGATACATTGCGTGGTAGGAATGGACCAGGCTGAACCAGACCAGATCGTGTCTGTCACACTCCCCCCCCCCCCCCCCTCTGCATAGAGGTTCCACTGCTGCTGCGAGAAAAAGTATATTGGAAAAGATGTTGGAGATAATAATCATCACAATACAGTCTGACTAGTTGAAATGCAGCCTGGTCAAAAATAGATATTTTTTGAAGTAACATAATGCATAGCATACTGACAGGACTTGCAATGTTTGCAGGCACAGAAACATAATCAGGCCTGCTTGTTAGGTCTTCATCTGCATGTGGCATGTTTTCTGCCTGCAAAGATAAATCAGTAAAATAATCATCACAAAACAAATAACAAAATCATTATAAAACACAGTTTGGAAACATGAAAAAGGGCATATATTGTTTATGGACCCCACAGTATTCAGGCAATCATGTCAGGATTCAGGCAAATTTATGTGCTTTAACACCAAAACATGTGGATAGGTAACTCCAAAATTTAGAAGACAAATTTTCAAAAATGTCCTGCCACGTATGGGCCTGTGGCATTTCAGACAAGCATTCTATTAATAATTCCAGTTAAACCTAAGGTATTGACCTAGTTTCACATACACATCCATACAAGGACTAAGAAAAGAGTAACAACAAAGGAATACAACAAAGTATGTGAGTCATTGCCTGTTCAAATGCAGCCAGCTACAACTTTGTACCACTACATCATACAACAATGATGAGCCATTTTCCACCCCTAATGCACCACAATTGAACACACTGGTTTTTGTCTGCAGCCCCAGCCAATCAAAGTGACTAGTGCCACCTTGTGAC